>JANHFT010002010.1:125666-145480 GCA_032467955.1 Pseudoxenodon macrops | reverse complement strand
GCAGTGTACAGGTCTTCAATGGAAGGCAGGTTGGCAGCAATTATTTTTTCTGCAGTTCTGATTATTCTCTGAAGTCTTAATCTGTCTTGTTCTCTAGAACCGGTAGGAACCCACCTCTGCTTTACCTTAAAGAAATGAAGACCAGCAGGCAGACTACAAAGTACTCCTTGGGCCAGCAGAAGTAGGAAAGCACTTGTCTTAAGCTACAATAAGACAAAACAGACAGTTGCCTTTGGCTGGAGACAAGATGAGGATAATATGCAGTTAACTGACTATAACTGGAACTGAGATTAAATAGGACATATGGATCAGTACTTAGAATGATTTTGAACGGGAAATAATACAAGGAAGAAAAGAACAAGACAACAAATCCTTTCATTGTTTCCTCAGAATTGAAGTACCGGTACTTATTTCTGAGACTTGTAGCCTTATGATCAGTGCTCAAAACCCTGTTGGCACGATAATACAGGAAAAACTGTGGCTTGCCCATTTTTAAAAGTGATTGTCCCTGAAATCCATGATGAACCAGAAGCCTTTTTAGCTTGTTACCTTTTCAGCCTTATTTGAAATTATAAGCCTACATACAGTACTCGGGTTTATCTGGATATAACAACATTCATTTAATTTTATTCATTTATTTTTTTATCAAGCACATATTAGATAACACATATAAATATACACATGATTTGAATACATAAAATGGATACGAATAAGAGGAAACATTAGGACAGGGATGGTAGACTGGTGCGCTTATGCACGCCCCTTACAGACTTTTTAGGAATGAGGTGAGGTCAACAGTGGACAGTCTTAAGATTAAAATTATGGTGGTTTGGGTGTGAAAATACAGTCAGGTAGTGAAACATGACTGATATTCCCGAATTTTGGCCAGCAACATTTTCTGACCCTCTCACTTAAAAAAAAAAAACCAGTGCAGAACTAACGCTGCCTGGTGAAGACATTGTAAAAAAACAAAAAACCCTTGACTTCCAAGTTACCTTTTTGAAAAACAAATCTTATTGTTCCAGCCTCTCCTACACGTACACACAAGGGGGGGGGGGCTATAAACAACAGCACGCCTGGCCGCGCTTCCCTTGAAGGGATCGCTATAGCCGGGTCGGAGACGCAGAATAGAACCTACATATAAAAAAAAAAAAAAGGGAGGCGAAGATCTTTCTAAACTGGGCGTGATAAGCGTTCCAGCTCTCCAGTCGCATTTTGAGGCGCTTTTGAGAAGCTTCCCTTCCAGCCAATCACGATGTGCAATCTAAGAATCGGCCCTATCTTGAGGAGGGGCCTTTACCGGTCCTCCTCCGCGTTGCTGCGATTTGTGTGGGTAAACGTGCGTCGCTGCGGTGTGGTCTTGGCTTTTATCGTGCCGGGGCATCTCTCTCTCTCTCTCTCTGGCAGGCCTTACTTAACCGATTTTTTCGTGGGTTTTTTTTTTTTTTGGTCTTCCTTTCGCGCGCCAATTGTGCGTTCAGCACACGCATCCCTTCGCCAAAGACGCCGCCGCCGCCGCCGCCATGTCTTCCACGTCCTCTGGGGAACAGTACGAGGAGGAGGAGGACGGCGCGTACGAGAGCCAGGCCAAGCGGCTGAAACCCAGCGCCGCCGCCGAAGAGGGAGAGATCGAGTATGGGGCAGAGGAGGGCGAGGGCCGCCGGGAAAAGGCCGCCCCTCGCGCAGGGGGCTTCTCCGGAGGGGTAAGGAAAGCGGGCGCGGCGCACCCTCTTCTTTTTTGTTTTTGTTCCCGTCGTTCACAGGCTGGGAAGGGGGGGGGGATAAAGGCAGATGTCCAGGACGGGTTTACACCGGTGCCGCCTCGGGGTCTCTCCGCCCAAAGTAGGAGGAGAACGGGGTGATGTTGGTGTTCGTTGAAGAGCCTGTGGATGTTATCCTGGCCAAGGATTTAAAGCATCTGGAAAGGGCTAGTTGTTATTTTTTTTTAAAGGCAACCTGGCTCCCCCCCCCCAAATAATCCTTGTGTTGGTGGAAGTCTTAAGTATATTCCATCTTGATTTTTCAGAATCCAGAATAAGCTTTCTTTCCAAATTATCCTTGGGCTAAAACATATTCACAAGCCGAGCATATTTAAATCCTTTTCGGTCTCTTGGCACCCCACAAATTGGGAGCTTTTTGCATTATGCAGAAATGAAACGTTTACTATCGCTTTCAAATTTTAAGGAGATGAAAGTTGCGATTTTTCTTTGTTCGGACAACTAATCCTGCATCTCAGTATGTCATATTCTGCCGTGTTTATTTTCCTCCCCTCATTCATCTCAAGAAGGGAAGCGGATAACTGTTGCAGTCCTTTGCCCTTTGTTATTGGAGTTACATTTTCAGTCTTCTAACTTAAGCTTTAAGGTCTGTGCTCTTGTGGGATGGGAAAATAATAGATTAGGACAAGAATATATTACAGTCGTCTGGGGTTCTTCATCTTTTCCTGCACTATTATTGTACAGAGTATGTATTTGTTTTGTCTGTATATACGTCATACTTATAAATAAATCAGTGATAATATTGCTTACAGCAGAGCCATTCAAGTCGGTGGCTCAGCTGAGCTACAACTGTGTCTATGCGGAACAAATCAGCTTCAAAATGCATTATATTATATCCGTACTGTTTTGGCTTTAAAGTACAGTATTGGAAGTGCTCTGAGCTCAGAAACAGACAGTTCAGCATGTTTGACCTTGGTAAATGCAGTACCTGAAGTAATTGGGATCATGTTAGAATTCTACAAGTCATATTGGCTGTTTCAGATTTCAAAATAAGGCATTTCAATTGCAAAATACTTTGCAATTATTTTTTTCTAACCCATGGTCTACAATACAATATATTCTGTTCATCATGCTGACATATGTTTTTTTAATCTATATGTTACTGATTGAATTACAATTAGCTTCAATTCTCACAACCTGGTCATCATTATCTTGTTTACGCTACAGAATTGTAAAAAAAGTATTTTGCAATTGAAATGCCTTATTTTGAAATTGGAAACAATTTTACAGTTTTTCATTTTTGCAGTTTTTAACTCGGCAGAAAGGGGCTTGAAATTTTGTCTATCAACTAGAGTTAACAAAATAAAACCGGTCCTAAGCTGGTATTTGGAAGAGAAGTTAGCAAGATAAAGATTTAGTTTGAAAATGATCCAGATCCATCCTAGAGCTGCTGAAGAAGACACTGAAAAAAATCCTGCCGGTGCATTGCAATGGGAAAGACAGCTGAACAGTTTCTTAAAATGTTGTCCCCCCCTTCCCTTGTCCTGTGATCCAGAGATAAACATTCAACTTATCTCACTCCCACAGAGGTGGGTTCCTACCGGTTTGGACCGGTTTCTATAGAGTAGATAATAAGCCGCTGGTGATGTCACGAAACCAGTTCTGGTCTGTGGAGGCCGCCATTATTTTTCCCAAAAAATTTTGGGGAATTTTTTTTTGGTTTTTTTTCCCTTCTGTGCATGTGCAGAAGGTGAGTTTCCGGCACTGCGCATACACCGCCATCTTGTTTTTGGCATTTTTTTGGGGGGGGGTTGGAATTTTTTTGTACTGTGGCCACATGGTGCGGGAGGCAGCGAACCAGCAACAAGGTAACTTAGAACCCACCCCTGTACTCCCAGTACTCACATATACAGGTGCAACACAAGGAAAGAGGGGCATGCATATGCAACATGTTACAATTCAGAAGGAAATACAGCATGGTCACTGTTAGTACAGGTTCTGGAAAGAATTCAGGAACTGTGCTTTACTTGTTGTCGTTTGTTTATGTGAAACATTAGCAAGAAGAATAAGCCACTCTAAGGAGAAATTCTCAGAAACTGATGATAGGATAGGGAATTAATTTAATGCCTCACTGCAGAAACAGCCCTCTTATTGAGATATGTACACTAGCTTGAATCATAGAATTCTAGGGTACACTAGTGGTATAATCTGAAGCAATAACAACAGGACAAGTCATCAGGTAAGTTTCAAACATGTACAATATTGTTATAGTGAAGAAATTGCAAGGGTACAACAAGTATATGTTAACTGAATAATTCCACACATAAGCAACAGTCATGCTGTTTTGCCCATCCTGCAGATACAGTACAGTATACAGGTAGTCCTCGACTTACAACTGTTCATTTAGTGATGATTCAAAGTTACAACCAGAGGTGGGTTCCTACCGGTTCCATCTGGTTCTGTAGTGTAGGTAGTAACTCCGTGATGATGTCACGTAGCCGGTCCTGTTGTTTTCTCCGTTCAGGCTGGTTCCTTCGACTCTGTGCTTTGAGAACAAATCTCAAACTAATTCAATATTATTTTTTGGCTTGAAATGTTGTACATATTTTAAACAAATATAATTTCTCTCACATTTAGATTTTAAAGAATAAAAATGTACTGAAAACTATTTTCGTAAGAGTTCGGTCCATGAATAGTTCTATTCTAAAGACAGCTATCTGCTAACTTATTTTTCATTTTTCATTTAATATATATGAATATTTTGATTAAACTTCTGATAACAACTTAATTTTATACATACATTGTTTCATAAAAGTGGAAAATGTTTTATTGCAATCAACTCACTTATTTTATTTTTGGTGAAAGATCTCCAGGCAGTAATAATTTAAGTTACTCAAGAGAATACTATTGTAAACATAATCTTTACGGATTATCTCTTTGAATAAGAAATGCAGAGAATTGTTCATCTTTGAATGGCTCAAGTTATCTGCTTAGATTCTGGCTGTATTTTGGCAATTGCAATGTATTAATTTCCTGTGTCTTCACAAGTAATATTAAGTAATGTATAATTAACTATAACCGTTGAACTGGAAAAGTAATAATAACCTAAAGTTTGTTGGAATGTAAAGTTGTGTTTTAAAATTGGCTTTCATACCAAAGTTCCTTCCCTTCTCTATTTTCTTTTTACTGTTCCCATGGACATTTAGAATTGCCATTACTTGTGAAAAAGGCAAGTCTTAAAGTAGCCAACATTCAAGCTAAAACTAGAGAAAATTTTACGGTTATAACAAGTAAAATTATTTTATATTTAGGTTATAAATAAATGAGGTTAAACATGAACGTTTGTAACTTCATAGTTCACAATATATTTGTTATAGTAAGATTTAAAAAGAAACTTAAAATCTTTTATTAGGATGCAGGAGGCAGTCATCACAAAGTTTCCGTTTCTCCAGTGGTCCATGTCCGTGGTCTTTGTGAATCAGTTGTGGAGGCAGACCTTGTGGAAGCTCTTGAAAAATTTGGGACCATATGGTAGGTTTAATGATTTAAAAAAAAAAAAGTAATGATAGGAAACTGCATTTTGCTGTGGCTGTATTTATATAAAAGGCTAAGACAATTTTTATGTCTTGTTGACATGGTCTAGTTCATACATCAAGCTGTTAAATAAAGGTCATCATATTTATGGCATAACATTACCCACAGACCACGTCAATGGATTTGAATGATGAAGCTATGATTAATGATTCCTACAAAATCAAGGCATATTGGGATATAATGTAAAACTGTGGAACTTGTCACCTAGTGAATTATATTTCTAAACTGAATAAAGAACAAAATGTTTAGGAGGATTCTTCATATTCTGAGTGTTGAACCAATCTGATCCATGTCCACTGGTCCTTGCCCCAGACATATGCAGATTTTGTCAAATTAGTGAAAAATATTCCATGACAAGCTCTGTGAAATAATTGAGACCTGTTTTATATATTTTTTTGTTTTTATAATTATTTTCATAGCAACTAATTCAAAACAGTAAAGTATGAAATTGTTCACCATCAAAATTTTAATAGGCTATTTATAGTTAAGAGTTATTTGAAGGATATAATTTAAATTTAATTGTTATACTGAAAGTTGTCATTGACTCTTAAATGAAATTGCCTTTCTTGTGCATTTGGCAGTAAAAATTTTATATTAAGTTATATAAGTTTTGCTTTAGTTTAATTGCTAAATTAAATTATGATAACTAATTAGTTGTTTTGCTGCTTTTTCCCTGTAGTTATGTGATGATGATGCCATTTAAACGCCAAGCTTTGGTAGAATTTGAGGATATTGAAAGTGCCAAAAAGTGTGTTACTTTTGCAGCAGATGAGCCAGTATACATAGCAGGACAGCAAGCATTTTTCAATTACTCTACAAGCAAAAGAATAACTCGTCCAGGAAACACTGATGACCCATCTGGTGGGAACAAAGTTCTGCTGTTATCAATTCAGAATCCTTTATATCCAATTACTGTGGTATGTCTATTTTACACCATAACTCAAATATTTGGTGCTTTATATTGTCCTATACTATGCTTGCTTGTGGCAAGCTTGCGCCTCTCTGCCTATTTTTTATATTGGCAGGATCTCAGATTGTTCCTTCTGGTTTATATTGAATGTGAAAGCATCTTTATGTAAGTGTTTCCCCGAAAATAAGACAGGGACTTATTTTCTTTTGACCCCTGAAATAAGTGCTTGGGCTTATTTTCGGGGAGGTCTTATTTTTGAGGTGCAGGAGGCAGCAAGCATGGTCACTTCATGGCTGCTGCTATGTTGCGCTGCTGCATCAGCCGCTCGTCAGCTGTTCGCCTCGGAGGCCATGCACGTGCTTCCAGTCATGCTTCCCAGGACTCTGCACCATGCCGTCGGCCCAGCCCCACCGCTGTGACTGGATGTCCCGTCACCACTGTCACCTCCCTGTTCTTCACTAATGATTTTTGGGGCTGCTATTAGCGTGACAGAAGGGGCGCAGTAGCTAGGGTTGCGGGAGCAGTCATTAGGTGACGGCATGTGGGGTGCGTGAGGTATGTTCCCCCCTCCAGCCTCACCTCACCTTGTGTTGTTTGCGCGGCAAACAAATGGCAGGGACTGGCTGTGCATGCGTTTAAATATTTTTGGAGAGGGCTTATTTCAGCACATGTGCTCAAAAGCCTGATTGAGCTAATTATTCGGGGAGGTCTTATTTTCGGGGAAACAAGGTATATGCATGAGTTCTTTTCAGTATATTTTGTTCTTTAAAACTGAGAAAGTATGGTCTCATTTATGTAGCAGCAGTATTACTTTGGATATAGAAAATTATTTGGCTGAACTATAAAATTAGCAATTAATCGTTTTTTTGCCTGTGTTACACAGTGTTTGCAAGTCATTTAAGCAACCCATAGCTTATGGAAAAAGAAATAGTGATGAAATAGTTTCCTGTTTAACAGCATCTTGTAATATATTATTTGTTAGAGTTCGCAGTATCTTATACTTTTCTATATTCAGATTTCATTTCCTGTTTTTGTTAGTTACTTTTGAGAATCTGTCCTCTAATTTTAGTGGTATTAATGAATCTCAAATGGTTTTAAGTTTCTGTAAGTAAAATATTCTTTTTTCTATCAAAGTCAAAGCTAAATGATTTAAATGTAAATATTTAATACAGGTTTAGTATGGAAAGCTGTTTTTCATTTTGTCTTATCTTCCTTCTCATGAAAGTGAACATATGTGACTCAGAATTAAACTCTGGAGTTTTTGATGTTTTCTGAACTTGGTTGTTTACTGGCAGACATTTCATTACCCAACTAGATAACCATCAATGCGTTGATGATGTTACCTAGTCAGGTAATGAAATGTCTGCAGGTAAACAACCAAGGTCAGAGTGCACCGAAGACTCCACACTTCCTTCTCATTACTGGATTCATTGTCTTTTGGCTGAAAGTATATAAGTTCCATAAATCAATAAATAACTGCATTTCTATATAGAAAGCATGAGGATGAAAAACCATCTATGATATGTCATCCCATTTTAACATTATTTAGAACGAATAACTGAACTATAGTTTTCTTGTGTAAAGTGAACAGATGTGGAAAGATTTCCCAGGGGGCCAGGACAGTCTGCATTTGGAAGTAGTGTTCTGTTTAATTTGAGTTGAATTAGGTTCTCATTATATAAATATATACAGTATAAAAGTATATACTTTTAACATATTGCCACTTAGATCTTGTAACTTTTCCAAGAACAGTCCTATAATCTCTTTGTTCCCATAAACCATGCCAAAACGAGGTCCCAATGGGATGTATCATACTGGAGGTGATTAATGGACTGAGATAAGACCCCACTTCCTCTCCATATGCATCTTGCGTCCTTCCTTGCCATCTTTGTTATTTTTATTTAATGTTAATATTTATTATTTTAATGTTTTAAAATGTTACCTTGTTGCTTTTATTTGGTTGTGAGCTGCCTACAGTCACCTCTAGGTGTGATTGGTGACATAAATAAATAAATAATGATAAAGTTATAATAGATTAGTTCAACATTTTTCAGCGTAATTTGGAAGAGAAATAATTATTTTCCCTTCATTTTGTTGTGTTCTATTTTACAAATGGTACAAATATTTTTGTATACTTTGCATACTTACCAGTGCAACATGCAAAATATTTGAAGAATGTATAGTGAAACTGAATTTAAAATTTCTTTTCTGAATTACATTACAGTATTTTCTCAGAATGGCTTTTTAATAATAGTATATTTTTATTTGTTAACGTTTTGAATAATCTTGTAAGATAAAACAACTGCTTTGTTTTGTAGGATGTCTTGTATACAGTATGCAATCCTGTTGGGAAAGTACAACGTATTGTCATATTCAAGAGAAATGGAATACAAGCCATGGTTGAATATCCTTTTATTGCTCTTCTAATAGAAGAGAAATATGTAGCTCAATGTTGAACTGTGGAGTGCTTGGTGCTCTTTGAGCTTGGTGGTTCTATTGCAGATGTTTTGTTACCCAATTTTACTAGTGTAGTGTTACGGTGTAGCACAGGAACTTACCAGAAAGCTTATTTGTTTGTTTATTCTGCATTTATATTTATGCAACCACTGAATTAGAACAACTCGCAGTAGTTTACAGAAAAATGCCAGCCCCAATGTAAATTACAGCCCAAAGGTGTTTTTTTCAAAAGACAACTGAACTTTCTTGGTGTTTTCTCTGAACTAAACTGAACTAAAGCTTCTTGGATGAAAAATGAAATGTTTTCAAAGAAAAAAAACCCAAGAAAATATAGTTGCCTTTTGGAAAAGCATCTTGGGGCAACCATGACCTGGATTTGTCTCCAAGTATATCAGAATTATACATGAATAAATTAGAAATACACATTACCTTATGTATAAAACAGGAAAGAGAAGACTTTAGGAATATAGATTTTTTTCTGCAATCTTAAAATCTAATTAAAGTTAAATAAAAAAAACATACATTTAAAACAGTTATGAATTCTGAAATGTGAAGCACTAACTTTAGCTCTTAATTTGTTCACACACAAAAATAAAATGAAAACCACTCCAGATTTTCTCCCTTAGCAATATAATGTACGCTGAACGTCATTTCATTCTTGATATTGATAACAACTGAGACTATTTAACCCTGGCAATCAATAAGAAATCTACCAGTAAATCTAGATTTACTGTTGTCAGTACCTCAATTAAATGGATTCCGAGTGACTTCTAGCAAAGCTTCAGAGTTCTTTTCTGAAATATTTTGTCTTGTAATCACTTTATTTTAAAGACTAATTAAAGATCCTTAACATATCTTATGTTTGAATCAGTTCTTTGTGCTCAGAAAGCAAAAGCTGCACTCAATGGAGCGGATATATATGCAGGATGCTGCACATTAAAAATTGAATATGCAAGGGTAAAGTTTATATCTTATTAAGCCTCTCTCTTTTCTAGAAGAAAAGGCAATGATTAAAATTCACTGTGTTGCTTGTATCTTAACAGCCAACTCGACTTAATGTAATTCGAAATGACAATGATAGTTGGGATTATACTAAACCATACCTGGGCAGACGAGGTAAGTGTTTGGGTAATTGTATCTACCATATACATATACATATACATATATATATACATATGCAGACAGTTTCTTTAATGCAGTAGTCACTTCAAGCCAAATATTGCTGGTGAAACTTTTGTTAAAGCTTTGTAATCCTGGAAAAGAATCACTTTCAATACTAGAATCCCCTGGTGATATACTGAATTGTTTAGGACAAGAAGGAACCCATACATGCAAGCATGTTTGCAGTACAAGGATTTGCAATTCTCCAAGCAGCTCTCACTCTTTGGAGGAGAGGACACTGATGCAGACTTTTCCTTACAAACTACAAACTTGCACACTGCTTCTCCATGGAAAGGAATTTTCCCATATGGTGGACAAGGCATTAAGAAGGATAGAGGACTCCAGCAGGCTGACTCTACACTTCATCATGCACCACATCGGCATCATCAAATGGCCCTCTGAAAAACCTCAGACTTGCAATTCACCTTGACTGCATACTGCATGCATCATCACCACAAGCATGTCAAGAAGGATATTTACAATACCTCTGATTTCATGTCATGAATACCATGGTAGACTGTGCCCATGATAATCCGCTTGCATATGGTTCCAGTCTTATATCCCTAGAACAAACAATATAATATGGAAGATTCCAAGTCTTGTTTCTCTCTTGTACATTGTGGCAATTGTTTTGGTTGTATGTAAGAGAGGTTTTCCAATGTAAATGTTGTCTAAAGGATCATAACTACCTAAAATAAATTGAAATTTTGCAGCAACCTGTCAGGCAAGTTCCTCAGGTTTCACTACATTACCCAAAATATATATTTTTTTTAACTGCAAAGCTTAACAGGGACATTGTTTGCATCAGTAAAAGAACCTGCATGAAGGTGTAACAAAAATCTTATTCTGTACTTCTCTGTAATTTCTAATGACATGTATAATTTGCTGTGTATACTTTTTGAAAATTTAGGCATTAATAGCAGGAAGTTGGAAAACTTATCAAGGTAGAGTATTTAGCAAAATTTGAACATGAAACAAGATTTGACTTTTTAATAATTACCACATGGTTGGATTTTTTTAAAGTATCATTTTGACTGTGAAAATGTACTATTAATATTAGGCCCTGGCTTGCCGTTTAACTATTATCTAAAAGTTGCATTTTATAGATAGTGCTTTGATTGTGAAATGTACTATTAATATGTAGGCTTTGGAATGAAGAATTAAGTATTTGTAAAAAGTTAATAAGGGGGCTATGCTATTGGTTAGCAGATTATTCAACCACAATGCTATGGTAAAACTTAAACTTTGTTTCGAACTGTCAGATAACATAACTAAGATACTAAGTTTACACATTCAATTCAGATTCTGTTTAGGGACTGCGTCCTATCCTGGTAAATGAAACTGTGGGAAATAAGAAATCTTTCCTTGAAGGAAAATAACAGCTGTATCAAAAATTTGATGTTTATTGTGACATTTGACTTCTTTGAGTAGCAAGTCCTGTTTCTTATTTCTAACTGTTTTTGAACATCATTTCAATTCTCAAGAATGGATTTGATTATGTGGCTCTGAGATATCTTTGAATACGTGACTTTGTTGTTTAAATACACCCACATAGTTGCTTTTCCTTGAATTAATTGAGGTGATTCCTATTCCCAGATAGGAATATGTACTGTTAATAGTACCATAGCTAATTCTCAGTTTACAACCATTTGTCCAACAACCGTTTAAAATTACGATGCTACTGAAAAAATGGGTGTCCATGCCTGAAATTATGGCTGTTGCAGCATTCCCATAGTCATGTGACCAAAATTAGTGGGCTTGGCAGCCCACCTACACTTATGACTGTAGCCATGCTGCAACTCCATCACTCAAGTGGTACTTCTCATTGCAGGTGATATTGGGGCAAAAATGACATTCCTGCCTTTCTCCAAATAATGCACCCATTCTTGAGAGACATGCGGTAGCTTTCTGAAGGATCATGAGAATAGTGTGCGTGCCTCAGGAAGAAGGCCTTGAACTGCCAGGACTAGCGTTGCATATGATACAGTTAGGGCATTCTATCCTTAACAGGAATAAAATGGTGAAGATCAGTTGGGGCGTGGCAGAACCTGTGAAGCACAGGACTGCGGGGGCAACTGGAACTTTGCACAATGGTGCTGGGCTGGCCGGACGGCCATGGAGTGGGGCTTGAGGCAACATTTCTCAGTTGCAGCTATAGCACTGGGTTGAAATAGAGACCTGGAGTCAATAGCAGCTGGCTGACACTGTTGAAGATCCCATGCCTCTGCTTCAATCTCAGCCCTGCTGCTGATGCTGCCAAATAGCACTGTCCAGTGTAGCCCAAAGAATATAGATGTTGGGGGGAAGATAAGTGAGTGGGAGAAGTTGCAATACCCCTGTTGTCCTTAGTGCTGCTGGGACAAGTGGAATAGCTTTACGTCATGCTGCCAGGACAGGCTGAAAATTCTAGGAGCAACTGCAGTTTTGCACCACACTGCAGGCAACTCCTCCAACTTTTGTGTGGCTTGTGCCAGGCCTCCTCCACTCCTCCCCTTACCTGGGATTCCCTCTGCTTAACCTGTGTTTCTCAGTTAATTGACTGATGGGATTACAGTTGCTAAGTGATGCAGTCACATGATATCTTGCTTTATGGGGGCATTGTTTAGTGATGAAATTCGGGTTCCAATTGTGGTTGTAAGTTGAAGGCTATTTGTATGTAGCATTACTTTAAATTGTAATGGTAAAACCTGCACCACATTTTCTGTAGATAGACAATTATAGCTTTTTATTCTGATAATTAACAGTTAATAAAAGCTACTGTCTATATCAATTTTAATGAATTATCAGAGAACATAATGTGAGCAATAAACCAATTGCCAGTGATTGGGCAACTTCCTCTATACAGAAAAGTACTCATTTATTTTGGACAGTACTCATCAGTACAATGAAGCAGTACTCACTGAGCTTCTTAATATTCTATTAGGAGAAGAGTGATAAAAGTGTCTCAGAAACAGGATACTTTCTGTGCCTCTCCTCTTCCCAGCCAATGCTTTTGGCTATATTAATCACTGTATGTTTTGTTACATTGGTATCTTGACCTTATTTCAGAAATATTTAAGATTTTTTTTAGCCTTATAATTCTCTGGCAAAGTTGGCTAATCTTGTCTTGACTTTGAAGCTAAGCAGCTTAGTGAGGTCAGTACTGTCATATCAGTTTAGATCTGGCCTGCATATCTGAACAAAATAAAACCAGAATGTGGCAAGAGGAGACCACTTTTATGTTAACAAGAAAGCTGCATGTGCATGAAATTACCAGAAATCAAGCACAACTTGGGAGTTTTTATGTTTTACATTAAGCAGATAATTTTGTATATTTGAACCAGTTTGGTTTTCCTTTTTTCATCAAGGGCATTTATTGTCTTACAGCATTACACTCAGTAACCTAATACTGTATAAATGTGCTAGCTGAAATTTTGTCAGTTGTATTGCATATAGATCCTGTTAATGCTATATTGTAGCATACTGAAATAGAGCAGTTGTACCAGTGCATACTTTATAGTTACGTAGACATATGTATCAGGCAAATATGATAACATACCTATGGATTGTATTTCCTCTCTATTGTTCACTATAGTCAATGTCCACATGGCTATCAAGAGTAGCAGCATCTTCATTTTTCTTTAAACATAATTTTTTAAATTTCCTTTTCAGTTGGTCAGAAATTATTTATAATTCTCCAAATGATTTTTTGTATAGCTGTAATGAGAACATAAAATCTAGTGGATGTTTTAATAGGAAGGATGTTGTGATTTTTGTTGCTATGCTTTATGAGTCATAGAGTTGGAAAGGATCTTAGAAGTGCTCAGTACAGAATCCATTGCAGCGTATCTGAGAAATGATCCTTTTTAAAAATTAAATATATAAGAAGAGATTATTGGTGGCCGAATATTGGTGAATTTTCTGGGCAAGGTATTTTTTGAAGTGGTTTGCCATTATCTGCTTCCTAAGGCTGAGAGTGACTGTCCCAAGGTCATCCAGCTGGCTTTGTATCTTAAGATGGAACTAGAATTCATGATCTTATGGTTTGTGGCCTAATGCATTAACCATAAGTATTTCATACTTATTCATCTTTTACCAAAATAAGTAAAAGTAATATCCATGTAAAAGATTTGTAGTTGACATACAAAAATATTCTTCCTCGCTTTTGTTTGGAGGATTTAAGTTGTTTTGAGGATTTAAGTTTTTTGTCTGATGTTTTCATTTTCAACAAGTTACCCTCACAAAATTGTGGACCTTTGAAACAAACTTTTAGCTTTTTATTATCAAATATGAGTTTTCAACCCATGCTAATTTTAATAGGCTCTGTGTAAAAACATAGATATTTTCCCATTGAAATACTATCTATCTTTGCTGGCTGTTTCTTATTTCTCACAGTTTAGCAACCAATTAAAATATTGACACTTCAAATTATGTAATAAAACAATCAGCAAATGTTAATGATAAATGCCATTGCAGTAGATTTTTACTGGTTGCTGCTTTCATCCAATAGTGTCGACCCCTTGGTTAACTTTATATTCTTGTATAAAATGAAATTTGCTGAAAACTTCTCATTGTTAAAAGTTCAATTTTTATTGGCATTATAATATAGATTGTATAATAATAATAATAGTGTAGCGATGTATAGTTTTCTCAGCCCTTTCCCATTAATAGCTGTTGATGTATGTTAAAGAAATTATGATCCTCTGTTAACTGATTATGAAACCATGTAATACAGGTTGTTGTTGGATTATGCTGAAACTTCTTGAAAAGAAGCCCTCTTTGAAAATATGTTGCTGTTGAAGCTAATAGTGTGATTCAGGTACTGTCCTTCGAAAGTACTGCATTTACAGCTTGATTTTTACAAGAGTAATTGTAGTGTTAAGACACCTATACAGTTTTCTTAGGTTTAAAATGTCAAATTTTTCTGGATGCGATTTTAATAAGAACAATATTTCTGGTGTCCTAACAATAATTCTGGTGTATTTTCATATTAGAACAAATCAGTCTAAATGACTATCTGACCAAATACGCAAATGTATAACCTTAAAAATATATGGTTACCATACTGTTGGAAATATAATATTTGACTGGTGAACATGTGATCAGATCTAGCAGAGATGCTGTTAAGTTTTAATCAGAAAACATACTGTTTTAGTTGATAAAATTCTAATATTTTGAGAGGGTTTTTTATTTTAAAAAAACCAATGCTCTCTTATTTTTAGATAGAGGGAAAGGCCGACAGAGGCAAGCTATTTTGGGAGAACATCCCTCATCATTTAGACATGATGGCTATGGTAAGTTCCTTTTTTATGAATTTAATTTCATTAAAAAATATTCATGAATCTCTGGCGATTTATACTGAAAACGTACCTGTTTCTGCCATTATTTGTGTCTTCTGCATGAAAGAAATTGCTTTCATTGCTACATAGAAGGGATAATCTTTATTTTTAGGTTAAAGCAGTTCCATTTTGTACAATTCCCTGGCTTATGGTTTTATCCATAAATTATAGCCAGTTACCAGGGCTTTTAGGATAGGTGGTTGTTTTTTTTTTTTTAGCTTTCATTTTTCCAGAAGCCATCACCTTAATTAAATAATAAAGTGTTTTCCTAATAGGGTTCTGTTTTGATAGATTGATGAGTCCTTTGTAATAGAGCCTTGAAAACTAAAATATATTAGTAACCAGTGTTCAATTTTGATTTGATTCTCAAAAAAAATAAGTTTTGCCATTCTATTAGAAGTTTTACTGCCAATTATAATTCAATTAGAAACATATCTTGAATTGAACAAGATTATTCAGTAGTATTGCTGTATATTGAAAAAGGTTCTGGGAATAAAAGCCATAACTTTTATTTTATATTAATTAAAAGTAAGGTTTAAAAAAAAATATTGATGGAACATTGCTCATTTAGTACTCACTGTTAAGTATTAAATAGGTTCAAGGAACAAAATAAAAGCTGCAAGGTGTTTTTTTTACAAATAGTCCTTGACTTATAACCTCCAACAATGGACTGGTAGTTCCAGTGCTAAGCAGTGCAATTGTTAAGTGAGGAAATTTGGCTTCCTATATACCACTTTATAGTGCTTTGGTAAGGCTATACTTGGAATATATTGCATTCAGTTTTGGTCGCCACGATGTAAAAAAGATGTAGAGACTCTAGAAAGAGTGCATAGTAGAGCAACAAAGATGATTACAGGACTGGAGGCTAAAACATATGAAGAATGGTTGCAGGAACTGAGTATGTCTAGTTTAATGAAAAGAAGAACTAGGGGTGACATGATAGCAGTGTTTCAATATCTCAGGCGTTGCCACAAAGAAGAGGGAGCGAAGCTGTTCTCCAAAGTACCTGAGGGTAGAACAAGAAGCAATGGATGGAAACGAATCAAGGAGAGAAGCAACTTAGAACTAAGGAGAAATTTCCTGGCAGTTAGAACAATTAATTAGTGGAACAACTAGCCTCCAGAAGTTGTGAATGCTCCAACACTGGACGTTTTTAAGAAGATGTTGAATAACGATTTGTCTGAAGTGGTGTACTGTTTCCTGCCTAAGCAGGGGGTTGGCCCAGAAGACCTCCAAGATCCCTTCCAACTCTGTTATTCTATTTTTCTGTTTTCCCAAATAGTGATCATGTGATTCCCTGGTGTTGCAACTGTTGTAAATACATACCAGTTGCCAAGCACGCAGACAGTGATCACATGACCTTGGACACTGGGACAGTTGTAAATGTGATGACAGCCCTCCCAGGTAAACCAAATAGGAAACATGACTAGAGGGACTAATTCTATTTTATTATAAGGCCACATTAACAGAATCTTGCAAATCTGAAGATATAGACTTCCTATCTTCCACTTTTAAATGCTTGATCATTAGGGCAGACCCTTACTAAGTTTCATTCTCTGACCATTAAATTTCTAGTAGCTGTTGCCTCTCTTATCTGATTGTTTCCTAGACAGCATCTTTTCCCTTTGTTCCCCAAGGTCATCCACACATTCCATTAGGGTCTGGTCATAAGTCACTTTTTTCAGTGCCATTGTAACTTCAGATATTACTAAATGAATTATTGTAAATCACGGATCACCTGTATAGAGATAATCCACAACTTATAGCCATTCGTTTTATAAAGTCACTAAACGCCATCCGTTTAGTGACTTTACAAAAGCACTGAAAAAAACGATGACCAGTTTTCACACTTACAACATTGCAGCATCTCCATGAGCACATGATTAAAATTTGGGCACTTGGCAACTGGCATGTGTTTATGACAGTTGCACTGTCTCTATATGTAATCATCATTTGTAACCTTCCCAGCTGACTTCCAACAAGCAGAGTCCATGGAGGAAGCTTTATTCACTTAACAACCTCATGATTCACTTAACAACTGTAGTGATTTGTTTAACAACTGGCAAAAAAGGTAAAATGTGGCACAACTCATTTAACAACTGTTTTGCTTAGTAATAGAGATACTTGGCTCAATTGTGGTCATAAGTTGAGGATTACCTGTACTATTAAAAACTGAGTTTTACTATTTAATGAAACATCACTAAATAAGACATGTAGCTGTCGTTATATTGTAATGCTATATTTAGTTGATCCATTGTATATTTAAATGTTCTAAACTTATTAACTAGGGAGTATTTTTTTTCTTTAGGATCACATGGTCCTCTGTTACCTTTACCAAGTCGGTATAGAATGGCATCTCGGGATACTCCAGAGCTTGTTGCTTATCCACTTCCCCAAGCTTCCTCATCTTATATGCATGGAGGAAACCCCTCAGGATCTGTTGTCATGGTCAGTGGTTTGCACCAGCAAAAGATGAATTGCTCAAGAGTCTTCAACCTGTTCTGTTTGTATGGAAATATTGAAAAGGTAAATGCCTAGCAATGTGACTGTAAAGCAGAAATGCATTACAATTACCCCACCGAAATCAGAGGTATGGCCTCTGAATACTGCTAAATTGAATTGTAATTTTATTATAGTATAATAGATAATTGAATTAACACTAAAGTGGAAGCTTTTGTTTTAATTGATCTCACCTAGTTTTTTAGCATTCAGGTGACCACCAAAAGTTCAAATGCAGCCATTTGCCTGAAAAGGCTTGTGTATGACTTTTTAAAAGGACAGTAAATATCTTTGGAGACAAGTCATTGTTATGTATCTTCCAACTGAAATTGAAAAATGTCCTATCATCCTTTAAATTGAATTTATGTATAATTTAAAATATTACAGGTGAAATTTATGAAGACTATTCCAGGCACTGCATTAGTGGAAATGGGTGATGAATATGCTGTTGAAAGAGCAGTCACACATCTCAATAATGTCAAATTATTTGGAAAGAGACTAAATGTTTGGTAGGTGTGAATCACAAATTTTATTTTAATATCAATACCAATATAAGATAAAATGTGTTAAATCAACCTGATTTAGAAAATTTAATTTAGTTTGAGGAAAATCCTTTTTGTACGTTTTGTACATCTTGGAAGAATGGAAATGGATTATTTTCAGTCAGGTTTCAGGCTCAGATATGGCACTGAAATTGCATTGGTTACACTCATGGATGATCTCTGTTGGGAGCGTGATGGATGTGGGGCCTCAGTCCTTGCTCTTATTGACCTCTCTGTGGCTATCAGTAGCATTGTCCATGGTATCCTTCTTGGCCAACGTAGGGAATTGGGGGTGGACAGCACAGTTTTATGCTGGTTCATCTCCTTCCTCCAAAGCCAGTCCCAATAGATGTTAATAAGGAGTGAAATATACAGCTCATGGCCCTCCTTTGTAGGGTGCCATGGGTCAGTGCTCCTTCCACTTCTTTTTTAACATCTACATGAAACTGCTGGGACTGGATGAAGTATCACTATAGCAATAGCACTTAGACTGATATACCGCTTCATAGTGCTTTTGCAGCCCTCTATAAGTGCTTTTACAGAGTCAGCATATTGCCCCCAACAATTTGGGTCCTCATTTTATCCACCTTGGAAGGATGGAAGGCTGAGTCAAGCTTGAGCCTGGTGAGATTTGAACTGCCAAATTGCAGGCAGCCAGCATTCAGCAGAAGTAGCCTGCAGTACTATGCTCTAACCACTGTGCCACTATACTGATGTTATGCAGCTATATGTCTTTATAGCAGTGGACATCCTTCCATAGTGCCTGGAGGCTGTGGGGGTCTGGATAGGGGATAACAGACTTCATCTGAAACCTGGTAAACAGAATGTCTGTGGGTTAACCTCTCTGTATCCAGGAGTTTATCATCTTAGGTCCTGGATGAGGTTGGACCACCTGGTGCATATCTTGGAGGTTCTCTTGGGCTCGTAGCTCCTGCTCTATAAGCAAGTGGCAGTCGTGGCCAGGAGGGCCTTTGTCAACTCCACATTGTGCACCAGCTAGGCCCCGTCTGGAACAGAGAGGCCTTCTGTTCTGTCACTCATGCCCTGGTCATCTCCCCATTGGACTATTGCAGTGCGCTCTATGTGGGGCTATCCTTGAAAAGTATCCAGAAGCTTCAGCTGGTGCAGAATGCAGCTGTGCAAGCCATACTGAGTGCTATAAGAAGGGCACATATAACGTCTTTGCTCTGTGAACTGCACTGAATGTCAGTTTGCTTCCAGGTCCAGTTCAAGGTATTGATGGCCACCTATAAAGCTTACATGGCATAGGGCCAGATTACCAGCTTCGCCACGTCACATCACCCCATCCCACTTGTCCAGGCAGGGAAGTATGTTGCAGACCATGTCTATCAAAGAATTTTAACTGGCAGAATCTAGGACAGTGATGGTGAACCTATGGCATGTGTGCCACAGCTGGCATGCAGAGCCATTTCTGAGGGCACGCGAGGCGCTGCCCTGTCAAAACGACCCAACAGGCAAACCGGAAGTGGCTTCCATTTTGCCCGTAGGGCCGCTTATCGTCCTCCAGAGGCTTTAGGACGCTTCCCTGAAGCCCGTGGAGGGTGAAAAACGGCCCAACAGGCAAATCAAAGTCACTTCCGGTTTGCCTGTTGGG
>JANHFT010002010.1:85872-108050 GCA_032467955.1 Pseudoxenodon macrops | reverse complement strand
TAGCCGATTTAAAAGAAGACTTGGACATATATTTAACAAAAAATCTTCCAAATAAAGTGAAACTAGTAAGAAATGAAAAGCGCGAAGGGCTAATTCGTGGGAGAATGGTTGGAGCGTCCCATGCTACAGGTAACACCCAGCACTAAGGCAGGCAATACACAATACACCTTGTGCCTTTAAGTAGTAACGTTATATCCTTGTGGTGCGTATTTCAGCCGTTTCTAAATGGAATTGTTGGGAATAGTGAGGTTTATAAATGCATTAAATTGACTAATGGTTGTTTGCCATGAATCTGTAGACTATAGTACAACTAGTCCTCGATTTACAACCACAGTTGAGCCCAAAATGTCTGTGGTTAGGTCACCTATGCCGCATACAAGGATCTTTCTTGCCAAAGTTGTTAAGTGAATCTGGTTTCCCCATTGACTTTGCTTACCAGAAGGTCACCAAAGGTGATTCCTTGTACCTGGGACACTGCAGCCGTCATTTAAACATGGTGAAATGACAGTAGTGATATTAGCTCACCTTGTACCTAACAAAGTGTAAAATATATAGAAATACAGGCACACCTTCTTCTTATTGCACTTCATTTTATTGGGCTCACTGATAATGGATCTTTAATAAGACCCTCCAACAGCAAAAAGACTATAACTACCGAAGCTCAGGTCTAGTTTTTAGCAATAAAGTATTTTTAATTAAGCTACGTACCTTATTTTAGACATAATGATATTGCACGCTTTATAGAACATAGTATAATATAAATATAACTATTACATGCACTGGGAACCCCAGCACTTGCTTTAACGCATTATTTTGCAGCCAAGCCACAATATCTCTGGGTACAAAACAAGTTCGCTCTGTACCTTCTAGTTAAACTTAACTTCCCATTAATTTTGAGGGATTTTTTTCTCCCGCTGTTCATTTTCCTATCAGTTAATCTGACAGCTGAAAGGTGCAAGTTATAAATGTCATAATATTCTTGGATAAATTAGATTCTTGAGATAATAGTGTTCTCAGGAGGGCTTCTGGATAGTCTCTTGTCTTCTTGCCTCTTGACGAACAAGAAGCAGTAGATGGAAACTCATGAAGGAGAGAACCTAGAACTAAGGAGGCATTGCTCCTAACAGAAAAATGAATCAGTGGAACAGCTGGCCTCCAGAAGTTGTGGGTGCTCCAATACTGGAAGTTTTTAAGAAGAGGTGTAGGATTTCCTGCTTGAGCAGGGGGTTGGACTAGAAGACCTCCAAGGTCCTTTCCAACTCTGTTATTCGGTTATTCTTTATCTCATGTGCCTCTTCTGCTTTTACTTTCTCAGGAAAGGTGCTTGTGTTTCTGGACAGCCATTGTGAAGTGAACGAGATGTGGTTGCAACCGTTGCTGACACCCATCCAGGAATCCCGCAGGACGGTTGTTTGTCCTGTGATTGATATAATCAGTGCAGACACGCTGACGTACACCTCTTCTCCTGTTGTCCGCGGAGGGTTCAACTGGGGCCTTCACTTTAAATGGGATCTCGTTCCTTTGTTGGAGTTGGAAGGGCCGGAACAAGCCATTGCCCCCATCAGGTGAGAGATCCCAGTTTCAAATACCATCCTCTAATGCAGGGATGGGTCCCCAACCTGTGGGCTTGCGGCCAGGCCATGGCTTGTTGGCCACTAGGCCACATGAGGGGCTGGCCAGTGCATGAGTGCATATTCATGCATTCACACCCCACACCCCCACTTAGCGGCTCTTCAGGTTTGCCCATTTGGCTGTTTTTCACCCTCCAGAGGCTTCCCTGAAATCTCCTGAAGCCTCCAGAGGGCAAAAAATGGCTAAAAATCAAGACCGAACATCAGCTGACCAGCTCGCGCATGCGTGCTGACAGGGCAATGCCTTGCATGCCCTCAGAAATGGCTCCCGCGTGCCACCAGTGTCACACGTGCCTTAGGTTCGCTATTACTGACCTAGGAAGTTCTTTGTAGATTTATCTTTCCCCTTCCTTACTTCCACCTCTGCCAGGGCTTGACTTTGTTAAAGATTTCATTTCCATCTTAGGTCTCCCACAATGGCAGGAGGCTTGTTCGCAATGGACAGAGAATATTTCAATGCGCTTGGACAGTATGACAGCGGCATGGACATCTGGGGAGGGGAAAATCTGGAAATATCCTTTCGGGTACGCTTGTTTTGGGATTTACTAGTGGGCATTATTGGGCATAATGGCGTTTGCGCATTACGGTTGGTTGATCACTTTCTGCAGCATTGAAGGCAACAGTGGTGTGAATTTTTCTTATTTTAAATAGCTAGGAAGGCCTTTTCCAAGATGAAGTTAGTTTTGAAAAACAAAAAGCCCTCCAAAAAACTTAAAACAGTAATTCTAGAGTAATAGTTTCTGTGAGATTATTTTAGGTAAAGCATCCACTGCAACATACCAAAAGAATTATCTAGCATGCACGAAATAATTGTGAGAGTCATTGAAATATTATTTATCTCAAAGCAGGAAGAAATGTTATAAGAGATACCTCCTCCTTCTCCTTATCTAGTTATCTAGCTTGCTACCCTCTGCTTTATATATATACTGTGTAAAAGGTAAGATATAAATATATGTTATATATAACGGTTATAAAGAACTGGGAGGCATACAATTTATGGGGTTTGTTTGTTACGAAAAGACAGGGGTAGAATTTAAGCGAGCGAGCGTATTTCTGCAGTGAAAACAATTTGATGATGAATTCAGAAAACTTTGATCGTTTGCAGTGTTCCCCAGAGATGTTGTGGATTGTGTGCTACCCAGTGAAATTGAGCTGAAAAACGATTTGTAAAATAGTTACATAAAGCCTATTCTTAAATAAAATAACTTAAGAAAAGGGAAATAAGGGAAATGAGCAAACATCGGATTGCATGCTATTCTAAAAAGAGATCGTCATGTCCTCTTGGTAATTTATTGTGGGATTTATGAATTTAAGAAATGTATATGCCACACATCTCATGGTTTGAGATGCCTTTGAACAGCTTACAATAAAACATACAGATATAAAAATATAAAAAGAGATTAAATATAAAAGATTAATATAGAAAGTGATTAAAATTACAAAAGATTGGAACAAAAGAAAAACCATGGGACGGAATAGTGCAGAGCAGTGGTGGTGTCTCCTCTCCTAGTGCCCCTTCTCCCAGCACAAGTGGGGCAGGCTAACCCTATAGGGCAGGGGTGTCAAACTCTATTAAATTGAGGGCTGCATCAGGGTTGTGTTTGACCTCGAGTCTGGGGTGAGCAGCCATTTTTTCTGGCAGAGGCGCCATGGGCCGGTCCTTCCCTGTTTCCAGGGTGGCCCCGCGGGCCTTGAGTTTGGCACCCATGCTATAGGGGAAAGAACAGCTCCTCGGATATCTTGGACCAATGCCATAGAGGGCTTTAACAATAAAGGTAGTCCTCTACTTACGACCA
This sequence comes from Pseudoxenodon macrops, assembly GCA_032467955.1. Taxonomy (NCBI): domain Eukaryota; kingdom Metazoa; phylum Chordata; class Lepidosauria; order Squamata; family Pseudoxenodontidae; genus Pseudoxenodon; species Pseudoxenodon macrops. The sequence continues at coordinate 104,623 of JANHFT010002010.1, read as the reverse complement.
CAATTGAGCCAAAGGATTTCAGTTGTTAACTGAGACATTTATGAAGTGGTTTTTGCACCGCTTTACCATCTTTTTTTGTTGTTGTCTCAAGTGAAGCACTGCAGTTGATAAGTTAGTAACCCGGCTGTTAAGTGAATCTGCTTTCCTCATTGACTTTGGCGGAAGGTCGCAAAAGGTGATCACATGACCCCGGGACACAGCAATGGCTGCAAATATGAACCAGTCGCCAAGCGTCCGAATTATGATCACATGACCATGGGGATGCTGCAAAGGTTGTAACTGTGATAAGTGTTCATAAAGTCACTTTTTTTCAGTGCTGTATATAACAGCGTTCAAAAACTCCTTGCTTTCATTCTGTGTTATTGGAAGAGCATTATGGGGCTGAACATTAAGCTTTGAAGACAGTTGTCATCGTAAATGAGATCTTTCAGCTATGAATAAGATCCAAATGTAACAGTTATGCAAATGTGCAAACCTTTTCAGAAACCTTTGTGTAATACTAACTGCCTTCAGTACAAATATTTTACCAAGTCCTTCTGTTTCCCAACAGATTTGGATGTGTGGGGGCAAGCTTCTCATCATCCCTTGCTCCAGAGTAGGGCACATCTTTCGCAAGAGGCGTCCCTATGGGTCTCCAGGCGGGCAGGACACAATGGCACATAATTCTCTACGCCTCGCGCATGTGTGGATGGATGAATACAAGGCAAGGCTGTCACAACTCTATATTACTGGGTGAGGCGGGGTGGGTGGGTGGGTGGGAGAAGAAATATACCTCAGTGCACCTGTGAAGGGAGCAAAGGAAGGACCCAGGAATTGTTCCCACCTTCCTGAAAAAAATCTATTGAAGTTATGGCTGCTGGAGGAAATAAGCATTGCCATGTCTTCCGTTTCCAGGGCATTAGTGCTTCTGTTTATTAGACTGTCTCTGGAAATTTGGATGCAACAGAGGGAACAGAGGCATAAATGTTGGAAACACAAAATAAAACCTGATTTTTTTTCCCAGTAGTATTTTGTAATGTTTAACTGGGGAAAAAATTTGAATGTATAGCTCAGAGAAATCAGTTTCTCTCCCCGCGCCCCCCTCCGCCCCAATGCCATTGTTACCGGTAGTCCTTGTTTAATGATCACTCATTCAGCAACCGTTTGAAGTTACAACAAGGCTGAATGAGGAGACTTACAACTGATCCTCATATTTGTGGCCACGGTAGCAGAGGTGGGTTTCAGCAGGTTCTGACCAATTCTGAAGAACCGGTAGCAGAAATTTTGAGTATTTCTGAGGAACCGGTAAATACCGCCTCTGACTGGCCCCGCCCCCATGTATTCTCTGCCTCCCGAGTCCCAGCTGATCGGGAGGAAATGGGGATTTTGCAGTAACCTTCCCCTGCCACGCCCGCCAAGCCACGCCCACAGAAACGGTAATAAAAACAATTGAATCCCACCACTGCACTGCAGCCTCATACAATCACCACTCAGGTGCTTGCTTGGCCATCGGTTTGCAATTACAGTATTCGCAGCGTCCTGCGGTTCACACACAATCAGCATTTGTGACTGTTGATCAATGAAAAAGCCAGAGAAGATTGCAAAGGGTGAAGACGTAACACCCAAGGCCATGCAGGATTCGCTTAACAGCCACAAAGAGAACTGCTGCATGGGTTGCCGTGGTCACAAGGCATCACACTCCCTACAGCCACGTTGCTTGGCAGCAGAGTTATCAGTCCGCAAATTACCGTCGTTCCTTGAGGACTGACTGTTCTTAGGCTTAGTTTCGCATAACAGGAATAGCAGTGACTCTCTTTGCTATCTTTAATCTTTTCAAACAGGAACAGTATTTTGCCTTACGTCCAGAGCTGCGGACAAGGAACTATGGAAATATTACTGACCGTGTGGAATTAAGAAAAAAATTGAACTGCAAATCATTTAAATGGTATTTAGACAATGTGTACCCAGAGATGCAAATCTCTGGGCCCAATGCCAAGATACAGCCTCCGGTCTTTTTCAATAAAGGACAGAAAAGGCCAAAAATACTGCAACAAGGAAGGGTAAGAGGCTGTTCTTCAGAATTGCTTTAAATCCAAGCTCTTAAAAATCTAGACGTGGAGATTTTAAAGTGGTATTTGAAGGGAAAGGAAGTATATTAGCACAATGCAGCGGTGTAGCGTTAAGATAAGTAAATACACTGCAGTAATGAGGATAAAGATGTCTGAATCTTGTGTCGTTAGGTTTCTGTTTGGGCAAACAGTATTTAATCTTTCTGAATGTCTTTCTACAGCCTGTACTAAAAACTTAAGGGAGAAGACCCACATCATAACTCAGGGGTCCCCAAACATGGCAACTTTAAGACTTGTGGACTTCAAGTCCCAGAATTCTAGGAGTTGAAGTCCACAAATCTTAAAGTTGCCAAGTTTGAAGACCTTTGTCATAACTGAATAGTCAGTGGTGATCAGTTTTTTAAAAAAATCTGGTTTTGATAAGCACGCTTGCCATGCGGTTTCCTTTATCAGCAAGGGCTACACAGCAAATAGCTTGCCTAGCATTTTCTTCCTTTTTTGGATCAGAAGTGGTTTATTTTGGGAGCTGCACCTGTGCCCTAAAAGGGATGACTTTTTAATCTAAATTCTACGCAGAGTACATTATAAAATCCAGGAGCCACCATCTTTTTTAGAAATTTTTAGTTACAGTGGTGGATTTCCAAAAATTACAGCCCTTCATGTTTTCTTGTCTACTATCCATTCATGTTTAAAAGCAAAGTTTCAAAATACAATAGTTATATACGCCAGCCCTCCATAAGCTTGTTAAGTATCCGTTTTAAATCGATCAATCCAGTGGCTGCCATAATCTTAGAGGGGATTCTATATTATTAACGTGTCAACTCTTTCAGGTAAAAGAACTGAAAGGAGTTTTCTAAATACCGGCTAATAGAAATCAAGCCATCAAAAACCATGCATCCATCCCAGAATCAGGAGGGGTGTGTGTGCCCCGTAGCGCTTTTTAAGACTAATAAATGTTATGATAAGGCATAAGCTCTTCTTCATCATTCAGTTCATCAGAGGCAGAAAACGTTTAAGCTGAAGTAGGATTTAGATTGAGACGCAGCTATGGCGGATGGGGAGATGGGATGGTGTTGCAGAAGCAGGTTACACCTGTGAGAAATTGCAAGTATCCCGCCAGTGAGTGACTTAACACGTTACGGTCTGCACGGTGTTGGTTAAGACCTTTCCAGGTAGCCCGAAATCTTTTGTGCATGTGAATTCTGCAGTTCTCAACCTCCTGAATGTAACTGTACCTGTAATAAAGACAAAATTATAGGAAAACACTTTAACCGCCGATCACCTGATTATAGATGAGATGTCTTAACGCTACCAGACTTCAGTTTTTGGCCACCATTATCTGATTAGGCCCTCTTCTTATCCTGCATGCAGTGTGGAAATTCCCCGAGTCCTCTTGCTGCTGGATGAGTCAGCGCAAAGGGTTTCTTTCTGTTTCCCTATTTAGGCTGAATTTGAATCAGAGTGGACTTTGATTTCTGGACAAGGGGGGGAGGGAAAGGAAACGAAAGCAAGCTTCCTGTGATGGCTCATGGTTATCTCTAATTGAGCTCCTTGTGTCTTTTGGGAAAGCATGCACATTTTTCAAAGAAGTTTGTTTTTTTCTTATGAAATACTACTCTTCATAAATTAAATTGGAGGGCTAATTCCCGTTTAGCATAAAAACCAGATTTTTACGTATAATGATTCCTGATTCACAGGCTGTGTAAGACAATCCTTCTGGCCTCGTAGCAAAGACTTTAAAATGGCTCTTAAGAAGTCATCATTAAATCATTTTGTCTTCTTGTTACATTGAGGTGGAAAAGCAGAGAGGAAGGAATCCCTAAGCACGTACAAGTAGTCCTTGACGTACGGCTACAATTGAGACCTACATTTCTGTTGTTAAGTGAGGCAGTTGTGAAGTGAATTAATACGGTTTTGCCCCATTGTACAATCTTTCTTGCCCCAGTTGTGAAGTGAATAACGTTGCATTTGTTAAATTAGTAATGTGATTGTTAAATAACATTACTAAGTAAATGGCTTTCCCCCCATTTACTTTGCTTGTCGGAAGGTCACAAAGAGTGATCACATGACCCCGGGACACTGGAGCCGTCATAAATACAAGTCACTTGCCTGTCGTGACCATGGTTTTACTGCAATGGTTGTTAGTGTGAAAAATGGTCGTAAGTCACTTTTTTTCCAGTGCCATCATAATTTTGAATGGTCACTAAACAAACGGTTCTATGTCGAGGACTACCTGTGGTGCAATTTGATTGAGATCAGGTAAGGCTGTTCTTCGAAAAAATAATCCACCTGTTGATTAACTTCAGTCTTTGTAATGGTGGAAGAGAATGCTGAATGTGAGAGTTGGATAAATAATAAAAATGTAGTTTCAGTTTTATTTTTTTGTAAACAAGTTGTGCTGTATCAGAATCAGTTTTGAGTACTTTATCCTATAAAAAAAAAAGATGTTTATATCAAGTCCCCAAACGTGTTTTGTGAGCAAATAGTGTCTGTGTGTAGATGGTTATCCATCCCAGCTGTCCGGACAGATATCCTGATTTTTGTAAAATATTATTAATCTGCTTGGGATGCTAATATACTGTCAGAAACAAAGCAGTCTTGCAGGATTATGTGGCTTGCCTATAATTAACCATTTCGTTCCCATCTCCCTTCTTAATACTGCTGATGATTTGTTATGTGGTTGTGTGAAATTTAATCCTGTCTCTGCTGTACTGTGACCGCTATACTTTCAGTGTAAAGTCCTTCTTATAGAAATTGGTTTCTAGCAATTGAGTTTTTTAAAAAGGTGTAGTCATTGGGCCAGTTAGTTTTCTATTCACATACCTTTAAAGCCACCAAGTAGTAATATTTCTCACTGCCTCCACTTCTAGAAGCAATTCTTTTCACGGCACAAGCATTGCAGCCACACAAGGTGATCGGATGACCTTTCAGGAGAGATCTTATGTCTCTGCCTATCGTGTATCTTTTTTGCCAAGCTGATTCTTGGCCCAGCAGGATGGTGGCAAATATTAATGATAGAATGAGACAAGTATTTCATTTGTGAAATATCCCAGTGAAATAAAACTGAAAACGTTGGTTGATAATTTATGTTTGGAGAAGAAGAAGAAAAAAACCAACCCTCTCCTTCTTCTTCACTCTTTGGTTCTTAGAGAACATAATAGGAATGTTGGAAGGAAGGGTGGTTGAGAATTTGACCTCTGTTCACATCCGGGTGTTCTCTTCTCAGTGTGTTTTGTGTTTCTTTTCCTTACAGTTGCATCACCTTCACACTAATAAATGCCTGGCAGCGCAAAGCCACCCGAGTCAAAAAGGAGGGCTTGTGGTGGTCAAGGAATGTGACTACAGTAATAAAAATCAGGCAAGTTTCCTTGAAACCTTTTTTGTTTTGCTAATTTTGATCTCTCTGACATGTCATGTTCCTTTTTTCCCAGAGGGCTGCCTTACTTTTAATCCGTCGTTGTCCAACCTTTTTGCTTGCCTGGGCTGCATTGAATGAAGAGGAATTGGGCCGCATTATAAAACATATGATTTAGTTAATGTATATAAATAGCGAAGTCTTTTTGTTTTTTTTAAATATTTTTATTACCGTGTGTTTTTGTAATCTTTAATATTTTTATTATGTTGTATTTTTGTAATCTTTGATATTTTTATTATCTTGTGGTTACTAGCTGCCCAGGGTTGCATGTGGCCCGTAGGCCATGGGTTGGGCTTGCCTGCGTCAATTGTTCACAGCAGAACAAAAGATGTGTCCTAGGATACCAGTTCATTATTGGTTCAGTGAATTTTTTATAGCTTGTTTTATTTTATTGTCATTGCACATGGTACAACGAAATTAAATGCCGTCTTCAGTGTACATTATAACTATAAAAATAAAAACACAAACATACATCTTTTACACGCTGTATAATTGAAATTGTAAACCCGATATTACACTATACCATAGAATTCAATATGATTATTGCCCTGGGAGAGAAGCTGTTTTTCAGCCTATTTGTCCTTTGTCTTGTGAGAAAACAAAGTTTTTGGCTTGATTCAGCAGCTCTGTTCCTATATTTATTTTACCTATTTATTCCATTTATAAGATAGAAGTTCCTGCTTCTTTCTGTGCATGGGTGTGTTGATGTCATTATTTTTTTAGGAGAATTTTATCATGAATGTTGCTCCTGACATCCTTGTTATTTCTGTAGCATTATAATTACTTTTCTCACAGACTGATGCCTGGAAAATTGCAGCAGACTTGCTTCTTGATTGCTTACCCTGTTAGCACTATTCCTAGGTTTAGCAACTTTAGAAATAAAACCATTCTGGCAACTGAACTGGATGGGAGGTTAAAGGTTAGAGACTGGAATGGAGTTAAGGGCAGATATCAGGAACTTCTGACTAGGCTAGACTGAAATTTCCTGTTGGCTTTCATAGCTCTCTACTTGATCTACAAGAAAATATTATTTCTGTCTCCAGTTGCCCAAATATTGCTGTATTACTAAGGAACATTATGGGGATTTAAAGAAAATTACTGGTAGCACTCAGAAGAAGGTTATCTTAGTTTTGGTAGTCTCTTACCCTCCAAGGTTGACCCCTTCTGTTTTATATATGCACACATACTTTAGATTCCATTAAATTAGTTGCAGCAAATAGTGAGTGCTGAGGCAGGATTTTTCATTTGGATCTGGATTTTCCCTCAGGAGATTTGACTGCCTCTCTATAAATTCAGTGTTATCCTTGAAGAAAAAACTATGTATTAAAATGACAATACATTGATGTACTCTGAGCCATTGGCAGATATAGTAAGGCTCCTGTTCCAAGGACCAGATAATAGAAGGATGACAAGTGCAGAGCTACTTGTACTTGTATTTCCAAAGGATTGCAAGCATTAAGATGTTTGATAGCTGCATGAATCTGCAGGATCAAAAATACAGGAATCTTCTGGTCATGGGTTATTTAAATATAAATAAATTGTTTTAAAGTATGTCAGTAACTACTTTAAGTGTAGCAAAATGATATATGGAGTCCATGCTAGTTGAACATCAGTCAGCAGAGAAAATGGGACAGAGAGCATCAAGAAAAGGCAACATCTTTGGCCCATATATTTTGATGCACTTGGGCTTGCATAATGGATACAATGGAGCAATACAGGCATGGTATTATCTGGATAGTCATGAGCCAACTTTCCCTTTGTCATGGTAGGAGAGAGAAGGAGGCAGTAAATATACTTATTCCTTCTATTGTCTTCTTAGACACTGGTTCTCTGATATAATTGACAATCAGTCTCAGATTTTGTAAGTCCACAAAGGAGTATAGTTGCTTGCCAATGATCATTAATTGCAGTAGATTGTTGGTTTATGGGCCTCAGAGAGCCTTACAACATGATTTGTAGCCTTATTAGAAGGATCAAGACTATATCATGTTAGTAGACTGTATCAGGGTCATTATCAAGTATGCAACATTGAGTTGGTGAAGGTTGATAATGACAGCATTTAGTCATCTTTCCTTCTCTGAAAGACATGATAAATTTTTACTTTTCATTTTTTTGTAATGTAGGGCTTCCTTATGTTTATTTTGCTTTTCTCCATAGATTGTCTTTAGCAAAATTTTCCCTTATTGTTCTAAATCAATATGACACAAGACCAGACATACAGGTTATAGTATGACTTTTCTGAAATCAGGAAATGATGGAATTTGGTGAGGTTTTGATTTATATCACATCCTGGGCTTATTCAGCACAGCGTACCAGAGCTTTTTAAAATATTTCTTCCTTCCATTGAATTCACTAAGTGAAGATAATTGAAGCAGGAGCATTTAATTATATTAGTCCTTGATGAGGGGCAATAATTCCCAAATGTCTCTTTTGAGAGGACACTGGAACATTATTAAAAGCTTTTGTGGAATAATGGGTAAACAAACTGTTTAAAATGTTTAAACTCTGTCTAAGGTTGAAAACCATTAAATTTATATGCTGCCAATCTCACTAGCGAAAGTGACTCTCGGAGGCTTATAAATTTAATAAATAAATATATGTTTTACTATCTTCTTTAAAAGTTTAATAATATAAATTTGGCTTCCAGCAGCCTCAAGCAAACATGCAGCCATTTCTAATAATGAATGGTGTTCATTCTTATACATACTACAATAATAACTATACCTTTATCAATGTTATTTTGTCTACTTTCTTCTCCAGGAGATCACCTACATAACCTTTTGAACCATCATAGATCACAGGTCAGGATACAGATTTCCATAGACATATCAGGAACTATTGGTTATTAACTGGAGTTTGAAATGGAACAGGAAAGGTTTGAATGTGACATGTGGCTTTTTCCTATAACCTACCAATTCCCTGCATCCCTTTCAATGTCTCTATTAAGCAATCTTCCCAATCAAAGAGATTTCTTGAATGAGCTCTGAATTAGTAGAGACCTGTGGAGAGAGAACTATGGGAGGATTCTTTCTGCTAGTGGAGGATGGGCTTTCTATAGCATCCCAATCCCCCTCGAATTAACAGGAATTAAATTAGCAATTATATCTTGGAGCTCATATGATTATGAGGTGGCACAGTGGTTAGAGTGCAGTACTGCAGGCTATTTCAGCTGACTGCTAGCTGCAGTTCAGCAATTAAAATCTCACTGACTCAAGGTTGACTCAGCCTTCCATCCTTCCAGGTCAGTAAAATGAGGACCTAGATTGTTGGGGGCAATATGCTGACTCTGTAAACCACTTCAAGAGGGTTGTAAAAGCATTATGAAGTGGAATATAAGTCTAAGTGCTATTGCTATTATATATTGTGTATTGTATAAAATGTACTTCTAAAGCATGAAGGAGTTTTGCACATTTTTACAAAATCTTTGCAAAGGTTTAAAGTTTCAGACAAAGCCTTTTAGAGCTTTGAAAATATAGCATAGCTGTAAATCATATATCTCAGCTATATTGAATTATCTTTCCCATCATCCATTTTTATAAACTCCAATTAAACTCTCTGAAGACCTAAAGTCAACACAAAGGGGCAAAGTTTGCAATCCAATGTATATTTACATGTTCCTCCTCACATTACGGTTTGGGAGGGAATTCAAAATGTTGCAATAAAGCAAATTATTAACTCTCTGTTTGGTGAAAAATATTAAACAACTTTTGTGAGCTAATAAATAGTAACCTTACTAAATCAAGAAAGCCCGGGCATTCATATAAAAAAGATGGTGGAAATTTGTTGGACTGAAGACTGTAATAATGTTCTGAAAATAGTGCAGAGGAGAGGGAATCCAATTCTTAAAATTTCTAGTGTTTCATGGAAAAACTGATTGTGATGAAATCTAGCCTCAGTGATATCTCTAGCACACACACTACGTTTCTCTTGGCTCTTGTTTCTGCCAATTGAAGGTTACAATAAACAATCAGGCATCACAGTTTAAATAGCATATAGTTTGTGTTGGCCAGAAAGAAACCTTTTCCTGAATTTCTTACTTGATTACAGGCTCTATTCACCAGGTTACAAAAGGTACAGATTTTAAAAGGATCTGTATATCACAATCTGGATGACAAGACTTCAGGATCAAAGGAAATAAAAATTATCCCCTAAAGAGCAGCCATATAGACAAGTGCTGAGCTTCAGATTTCCTGGTAATACAGGGAAATGTTCTCATCTTTTAATAAATATCATTGATGGTCCTCAAGAATGCAATTGTCAATTGCTTCCTATTATTGTTATTACTATTATCTGAAATAATATGACTTAAAATAAAGTGGTAAGTTTTGTTCTTTGCTGCTGCAATCCAGTGAATGCTTTTTTATTCAAAACTGAAATATTTTAACTAGTTTCAATTGATATTTTTAATGTCAACAGTTTTGGCGTGGGCAGGAGTGAAGCAAATTCTATTCTTGTTAACTCCTAGTGTGAACAACAGCATATTCTGTCAACTTTCAGCTGTAGCCCAGCCAAGCAGGCACTGAAGCTAACTAGAAGTTTTGGTCTACCGTTGCCATTTAGCCCAGATAGCATGGTGAAAAGACATTGTGGCAGGTGGAGCCCAAGATATCTGGAAGGAATTAAATGGAGGGATGAGGGATGGAGAAAAAAATGCTAAATATGGCAGATCTAACCCAGGCTAAAAGTTCCCCCTTTTTAATATTCGTGACATTGATGCACATACAAGTAGTCCTTGGTATATGACCGTTACTGAATCTGGAATTATGACCATAAGTCATTGCAGTCGTAATTCAGGCATCATGGGAATGGATTATGACAATTTTTATAGTGGTTGTTAAATGAACATCATGGTTATTAAGTGAATGCCATGGTCATTAAGCAAATGTAATGGTAGTTAAATGAATCCACTTTCCCAATGAGGATTTTTGGTGGAAACCAGGAGTAAACACTGGAAACCGGCAAAAAAGGTCACAAATTATAGTTATATGACCATGGGATGCAGCAAATGGCCGTAAAAGTGAGCATATTGCTAAGTAGCCAAAATATGATCACATGACCATGTGTGTGTTGTGGGACTGTTGTACTTCTAAAAATGGGGCATAAATAGCTCTGGGGAGATCTATTGTAACTTCGAATGAACATTAAGGAACTGGCTATAAATCAAGAACTGCCTATATAAAAGTAGAAAGCCTTTGATCAGTTTCACCTGTCAATTTTTCACACACACCTCTGTACTACTGATACCAGGAGAAAATCTCATGCTGATTTTGAATGACTGATCCTGACAAAATCTTATGTCTCAGAAAAATATTGATCTCTGGATCCTCCATAACTTCTAGATCAAGAGTTTGATATGCCCATAATTCTAACTAAATTATTAAATTGGTGTTTCCCAACGCTGGCCCACAAGAAGTAGGTGACTGGTATTTTTCCCTGCTGTTGAGTGTGAGAGGAAATACTGTCTGGGAAACAACTGCTGCCCTCAATCATGCAATGAACCTTATCAGACAGGCATGCCCAGTCCTATTTCTAAGGCTCAATAAACTATCCTGTGGGAGCATCACAATCTGTATCAATGTATTTTTCCTTCAATTTGATGACAGGAGGAAAACATGAAAATGCCTCTCTAGATCACAGCTTTTCAAACTGGGAAAACTGCAACATTCGAATTCCAGGATAATCCGATAGGTTCTATGAGGGAAAGCAAGTTCACTTGAGCATGTACAGTGGCAAAAGTGAAAATGATGGCCACCATCTTTACTAGGAAAAGTGCCTTGGCCATGGAACACTCTTCCAAGAAACAAACCCATTTTGTTATGTCCTTGCCCTGCCTTCTGCAAACTAATTCTGCTCCAGCCCTCCCTTCCCCTTTCGCTGAGCAGTCAAATGGGGGTGGTGGGGGTGGAAGAACAGGAACAGTTTCCTAATCTGCCCCACCCCCACCCCCAGTGCAATGGACAAATACATTTTATTTACATTTCTACTGGAAATTGGAACTTTTTATCTTTTGATCAGTTGTCCACCTGGTCTATGTCCGCCTGGTCTTTGGGCGTGCACAAAGCGCACCAGCGTGCCTACCGTCCCTGTCCTATTGACCCCATGTATTTTTAAAATATCATGTACTCATAACCATGCTTGTACATCTTATATATTCACAATCATGTTTATTCTTTGTCTGTAATCATATACACGATTGACAAAATAAATAAAAATAAATAAAAGTAGATGAGCCCGTTGTAAGGTAGAAATGGAGTAGATTCAGTTATCAGCAGCTTTCCTGCAACATTTCTTGCTCAGATAGTATCAGGAAGAACTGAATGATTGCAGCCTATTCCTACCCCTGTCCACAGTTATGGGGGGGTAAGCCCCGCTGTGTAAAATTTATACAGTTTTTTTCAATTCAAGGAAGGCATACGAAGAGACTTCTTAGCGCTTGACTCATTCGTTAGGTTTACATCCCCCACTTTTCTCCGAAAAAGTTCATGACTTCGAAGTGGTTTCCACAAGTATGACACTTCCCATGTGGCTGATTTATGGGAAGGAAACCGTTAAACTGAGAAAAACTCGGAGTGCGAAGACGTCTGCAACTATCGCGCTTAAAATGTAGACGTTGGCGACGAGGAAGCAGACGGCGCTAGGACCCTCTCCGTTCCTAAACAGCGTCGCGGCCGCGCTGTGCCTGTTGATAAAAGGCTCGCGGCGGCGTTTTGACGTCACGGGGAGTTAATTTTAAACCTGGACAAGATGGCGGAAGGAGACGCGGCTCGGTACGGGCAGCGAGAGGAACAGCCTGGGTTTCAACCGGACTTGACAGGTAACTAACCGCCTGCTTCAGCAAAGGAGCGGCCGCATCCCTGTTGAAGGCAGGTGACGGATGTAGAGCCCGGCATTTCTTCTCTCCGGGGCTTCTCTTAACCGTAACGGCTGAAGGCAGGAATCGCTTCCCTCGGGGGGGTCTCCGCGTGCGGGCGACGGGTGTCGCGCCAATTGCTGTGGCAGCGCCTGGGCGAGCGAGAAGACAGCGGCTCGGTCTTCCCTTCTCCCTTCGGAGCGACCTTTTCTCACGCAGCGGTGGACTAAGAAGCGGGAGGTTGCCAGAAGGCCTCGTCCCACTCCCCGTGGGGGAGGTGGGTGGCTAGGTGTCTTCTGTGAGAGGGGCGTTGGTCCTTGAGTGTAGACGGTGCCGGTGGGCTGCAAGAGACGGGGAAGCTGAGAGAGGAAAGAAGCCAGCAGGCAGAGTGACCCAGTGTGGCAAACGGGCGCCGTTGCTGCTGGTGCTGCTGCTGCTGCTGCAATGAGGGGAAAAGACGTGAACTGTCTCGTTGGCCTATTTAGTGGTGAAAGGGAGCGCCGTGGCATATTTTTTTGCCACTGGGCTTCACCACTGTAAGGAGGAAGAACAACGCATGGAACAGGCAAGCGTGGGCGCTGTGAACTTGATAGAAAAGGGGCGGGGGAGCTTTTTTTCGATCCGGGATCCACGGACACGGGAATCTCAATACCCACGAGGGTGGGTTAGGAATTGCTGAAATAGGCCTGGCTCCTTCCTGTCTTCGCGGCTATACCTACTTAAAGTCGGAGCGGGCGTCCTTTGCAATGCCTCTGAGCTATATTATGTGGCAAGCATCAACTAGCGTGTGTCAAAGGAGTGAAAGAAGGCAGTGACCCACGTGGTAGGGCCGGGCTAGTCCATGATGTCTGGCCGATTGTAGCTTTCATGAGGAGTACTTCTTGACTACATGCAAATAGCTTCAAGAGCCTACTCAGTGTCACTGCTGTGTTGCAATAGACTGGGAGCACCAGTGTTTCAGGCTTTCAAGTCTTACCTAGACATGGGTGATCAAACTTGAGGGTTTTTGGTTTTTTTTGCATGCAGAACATGTGTAATTAGAATGAATTTGGTTGGGCAGCTGAGTTGTTTACATAGGCTTTATGGTGTTATTTAATAGTACTGAAAGTAGTATAAATAATCGACATAAAATAGTGGACATAGTTGGTTCTAGTGCATAGTGCTTTATATCATGTAATATGTCAGTGCAAAGTATTACAAGTAAATTATGGTGCTGGACTGTACATTGCTAAAATATTATAGTGAAGTCTAACTGGTGAAAGGAACAAACTATTTAAAGCAAATATCTTCTGGTTGGCAACTCTGATAATGGTGGTTGCGGTATTGTATAAAAGGATTTTTTGAATGTATCGTTTACAGCTGGCATATGTGACCTAGTTTTAAATACTTCCAAGAATGTTTCTCCTTTGAGTACTGATTGGGTGTTTTCCTGCCTTGTGTCTGTTTTTTGCAGTTTGCTTGTGGCAATCTTTGCATGAAATAGAAGACCGAGTCATATGGACTTTGATTAAAAACTGGTGGCTTTATTTTTCCAACCAAAATGGTCTAAATTGGGAAGTCAAGTTTTGCTTTTGTATTCATGTGATAAATGTGTATACATATTTCTTGTCAAGCCTCTAGGGGAATATGCTTGTATAATGCTTGTTCCATATCTCTCCATAAATAAATGTGACAATTGATACTGAGTTGACAGTGCGATTTGTAAGTTAGAGAACATTTCAGTATAAATTTTGTCCTACAGTAAATTAATTGAAGTGAATTTTTTGAAAGCATCATAGAACAACTGGCCAATACCATTTTTATAAGTATTTTCCCTTAATAAAATTTGTAGTGATATATTTAGCTTCCTCAAAATGTATCTTTTTGTAGTAGTATATGTATTGAATGTAGTTTGTATGGAAAGTTGTTGAATTTGCATTTATGGTTTTATTTAGAAAGACAGTATTTGTAAGCCTAAACTCAACTCACATGGATAGGCTGTCTTGAACACGGGACTGACTTTTCAATAAAGTTTAACAATTATGTTCCCAGATATCGTTAGGTGCTATTCTCCTAAATGCTGCACAGAATGTATAAGAGGAGATAGCAATTTTTTCAATGTTTATGGGTTTTGGAAAACAAAGCTAGCAATTGTTTCCTCCTCTATAAAGTGAGAAGTTCAATATTGGGTTGGAAGCGGTGTGTAGGAATTTTTTTACAGATTTGTTTCAGACATTATAGTCAAATTTGGAATTTTTGGCATTGTTAATGCTTACAAATAAATTTTCAGCCTCTTTTTTTAGTAGAGGCAAGAAGCGTATAAGCTGCCAACTAAATAATTTAACTTATGATAATAAATGTTACTGTGCATTGCTTCTCTTGGAAATGTTTCTGTCATGTATCTCCACTAGTGTGCTGGTAATTCCATAATCTTTGGAGTGACTTTTAATAGTGAAATTCAATATGTCAACCCATTTTTTACATTTTTGGCTTTTCAGAATGAAAACATTTTAAAGTACTTTCAGAAAGCTTCTTACCCAGTCCTAATAATCAATCCAATAACAGTACTGATAAAAGTTTGTGGCATCTTACTTCTGTGACTCAGTTTTTTTTTAAATTGTCACAAATTCATCAGAACAAGAAATAAAATTCAGATTTCAGCAAACGTAAGCAAGCTCATTCATCCCATCAAAACATAGTCATAAATATGATTTTTGTTTATAAAATAAGTATTTGAAAATTAAATTGTACAATTCTATAATTGTTTTATTTAACATATAACATGAAATTTAATTAAAAGTATTTCTTGCCCAGCCCTTATGTCAATGAAAGTATTAGTTTATTCATAAAGTGGGTTGCATAAATTCATTTATCTTTTTAGGAATCATTTTCAGAATTTGAGAACCTCTATGGTTAGATTCATTAACTATAGGCAAAATAAATAGTGCTGTTATCTAGATTTAAAGCATAATTTGCTGTCTTGAAATTTTATATTATGCCACTTTTTACAACTGGTATTAATATTTTGAATTGAACTAAAATTTTAAAATATCACAAGATTGTAGAACTCATTTTTAATGAAACTTTGAATAACTTTCTAAAGTACAGGTATTCCCCTACTTATGACCACAATTGAGGCCAAAATTTCTGTTGTTAAGTGAGACAAATGTTAAGTGAATTTTGCCTCATTTTACAACTTTTCTTGCTAAGTGAATCACTGCAGTCATTAAGTTGGTAACATGGGAATTAAGTGATTCTGGCTGTCCCTTTGACTTTGCTTCTCAGAAGGTAGCAAAAGGTGATTACATGGCTCTGGGACACTGCAGCTGTCATAAATAGGAACCAGTTGCCAAGAATTCAAATTTTGATCATGTGACTATAGAGATATTGCAAAGGTTGTTAGTGTGAAAAATGGTCATAAGTCACTTTTTTGAGTGCCATTGTAAGTTCGGTCACTAAATGAACAAATAATAAATAATTCATCAATTATTGTCCTAAGATATGAGGCCAGATGAACCTAAGAGATCTGACACCTGTATTGATTCCTGACTTATGCAGCTGGCCCTGTACTGATCAGGCAGTTAAAAATAAACAGTTGATTATGCAAACTAAGAGTTCCAGCAGAGCTAACTAATAATCCAACCTTTCAAGTTCCTTTAATATGTTATGCTCCTAGTGAGAGAGAATAGCCTACATATTTATCATTTGTTTACTGCATTTACTTACATACTTTGCCCTAAAACAGGAGCGAATTATTTTTCTGTAGTACTATTTTTGGGGAATTAATGTCCTTTTCTCCCTTTCCCAGAGGCCAGGCTTTAAAGAAAAGACAGATACGTTTTACTGGAAGTCTGACCTGCTCCCTTCTATAAAGGTTTTGAAATTAGTCCAAAGATCACATGAAAGTAGCTCAAGAGCTGCATACAGCTTAAGGCTGCAAGTCATCCATCTCTGTGCTATGTAAAAAGAAATAATTGCTTCTTAGCCTGTCACATATTGTAAGCAGCTATAGAAAAACTGCTTATTAGTAAATACATTATTATTATGCTTCAGAGCCTAGGAACTTGCATCTTTTAAAAAAAAGAATAAGTTAATATTAGTTTAGAAATCACTACTAGAGAAATTAGGGCATGTGAAGGGCATGGAAAGGAGAGGAACAATATCCAGGGGAAAGAAAACTGGAATAAAGTTGGCTTGAAAGGAGGAGTAGGTCATACATCTAGAAGTATTTTTTTATACCAATGTCTATAGTACAGTAGTATGGAAGAACTGTGCAGGATTACATTTTAATTTTCAAAAGCACTAGAATGTACTAATGTAAAGCAAGCACATAAAAACCTTTAGTCTATCCTTCATTGTTATTTCTAAAACCTTTGTCTAAATAGAGTTCTTATATGGGGCCTGCTATTCTACATGAAGTCAATTGGTAGGAAAGGCTAGTCCCGTGATGGCGAACCAATGGCACGTGTGCTGGAAGTGGCATGGAGAGCCATCTCTCCGGACATGCCAGACATTGTGTGTTGCTCTTTTTGGTTTTGGCGCGCACATGTGCCAGCTGTTTGCACGCGCGGGAATGCTGGAACCGGAAGAGCAGCTCCCTGGTGCACATGCCGGGAAGCTGAGCTTTTGGGCCAGATGGTCTTCGCGCGTATACCTGTGCCAGGAACCGGAAAACCAGATGACCAGCGTCCACATGCGCATCGGGTAACTGCTCTTCTGGTTTCTGGCGCTGCTGCGCGTGTGCGCCAGGTTGATGCTCTTCATTTCTGGTGCTAATCCACACGCATGTTCCTGTTTTGGCACTCGATGCCGAAAAGGTTCGCCGACACTGGGCTAGTCTACTGTCAATTGAACCTTGCACATAAATTGGGCACTTTAGAGATCTTTTCCTCTTGGCTTGTGAACTTTTTTATGTTAGTTGCAAGTCCTAAATCAAGGGTGGCCAATGAAGAGCTTGGAGACTTGATTCTAGCTCCCAGGTTTTGTTTTTTGCTCAGAATATGTGTCTAAATAACATTTTCATTTCTTAAGTAAAAGTATTTCATTTAAGAAGTATTTAAGAAATGAAATACAGGTAGACATAGGACAACAATTGAGCCCATGATTTCTGTTTGTTAAGTAAGACATTTGTTAAGTACGTTTTGGCCCATTTTACAACCTTTCTTGCTGTTGTTAGGTGAATCACTATAGTTGTTAAGTTAATAAAAAGGTTGTTAAGTGAATCTGCCTTCCCCTTTGAGTTTGCTTGTTAGAAGGTCATAAAAGGGGATTACATGACCCTGGAACAGTGCAACCATTATAAATACATGCCAGTTGCCAAGTGCCCAAATTTTGATCATGTGACCATGGGGATGCTGCAATGGTCATAATAATGAAAAACAATAACCAGTCACTTTTTTCAATGTCATTGTAAATTCGAATGGTCATTAAATGAATTGTTCTAAATCGAAGATTACCTGAACTTGCAACTAAACAATTACATTATCAAGAAGTATAATCCATGTAAGCCTTAAAATTGTGTACCAAAGAATTCAGATATTTATACAAAAGATGGGTAAAACCTAATTAAAATTGTTTTTGTAAATATATATGATTTTCAGTTTTAAATTCTATATCCAGGGTATAGATAGTCCTAGACCCGTGATGGCGAACCTATGGCATGCATGCCACACGTGGCACGCGGAGCCATTTCTGAGGGCACACAAGGTGTTGCCCTGTTAACTCCAGTGTGCATGCGTGTGCTGGCCAGCTGATTTTTGGCCTTTTTTCACCCTCAGGAGGCTTTCAGGGAAAGTTTTTCACCCTTTCCAGAGGGCGAAAAACAGCCCAACGGGCAAACCGGAAGTTTGGGAATGGACTTCCAGTTTGCCCGTAAAGAATAAGATTGTAGGAAACTGTCCACTGGATAAGCTTGCCTTCTTTAGGTTGTTTCTTACCCCATTTCTATCCTCATAAAAACATATGTAAGCAAAACTAAATGTCCATGATTAATCATTTAATTTCCCATGGAATATATGTACATATATAATTTATTTTGCAGAAATATTTTTTCTAACAGTATATGTGATTAAAGGCATTGATTTCATTTAAGCAGCAAATGGTGAACTAATATGCTTATGTTCAGATAATTGTAGATTAGCCTAATTCTTTGAAACAAGCTTATGGCACTCTTAAAAGGATTTGTATCTGCTGTCCCTTGATCTGTCTGAATTTAATCTTGGATTCTTAAGTAACAGCTATAACCAGGTGTGTCTTGGCTTCATTTAGACTGATATGCAAGCTGTGTCAGGGACTATACCCTGTTTCCCTGAAAATAAGACCTCCTCAGATAATAAGACCAGTAAGGCTTTTGAGCGCATGCACTAAAATAAGCCGTCCCCCAAAAATAAGCCCACCCCAAAACACAGCAGCAGCCATGAGGTGACCACGCTCGCTGCCTCCTGCACCTCAAAAATAATA
>JANHFT010002010.1:70830-81651 GCA_032467955.1 Pseudoxenodon macrops | reverse complement strand
GAATTATTTGTTTAGCAGAGTGATGACGTTCGGGGAAAAACTGTTCTTGTGTCTAGTTGTCTTGGTTTGCAGTGCTCTGTAGTGTTGTTTTGAGGGTAGGAGCTGAAACAATTTATGTCCAGGATGCGAGAGGTCAGTAAATATTTTCACAGCCCTCTTTTTGACTCGTGCAGTGTACAATGGAAGGCAGGTTGGCAGTAATTATTTTTTCTGCAGTTTTGCAGTTATACCTATAACTTGCTCTCATCATATTTTCTTCCAAGGAGCCCCTCTATGGAGTACAAGATCCCACAGATGTCATTCATTTTAACAACGTCCGACTGGCAGTAGCAACCCTGTTAACACATCCGTACTTGGAAGTGCTGTCCATGGTCTCCACTGGCCCATGGCCTTAGAAGTGATCCCTGCTGGCCCTCCCACAGTGCATAGTGATGCTCATGATCCATAGAAGCTGCCTGCGGCACCTGCCTGCACTCTGTAATGCCAACCTGCATGCCCCCACTAAATGACTACAGTCCTAAGTAATGCAATATGACGTGCTTTAAATTGCATCAGTTAGCAACAGAATGTGGATCCCCATTGCCATTGTAACACAAGGACTACTTGTTTACACAGATTTTTCATATTAGTCAAAATTAAGCATACAATATTAACACATGCTTGCCCTAAGCCTCTCACATTATTACATATATATGTATATGTGTGTGTTCTATTATAGGAGTCATCTTCTTGGGTAGGTGGAAATAGTGAGCCTTTGACTGGCTTTACATGGAGAGGAGGGTGTGAGAGAGAAACAACTGGCATCCAGATTTGGAGTGAAGTATTTATAATTCCTAAACCTGATGGGACAAAGGTAATCCATTAAGCATCTGACATAATGCTTATTGACTTACTGAACAGAGAAAGCAAAAAGTGAATGTGAAGTATTTTGATCCCTTTTCCTGATATGAATAGATGTGATGTTTTAGATATCTGTGAAATATATTGTCAGGATTCTCCAGGTATGGAATTTCATGGAATCAGCACTGCCAGATTGCAGACAGAAATATGTTTTCCATATATGTACAGTCTACCTCCTGCTGTTTGAACTCGTTGGGCACTTGGCTGTTTTTTTAGCTATGAACAACAGCAATACTTTAAACATATTTACATAATAGCCTGAGAATCATTGACTCATCAGTTTCAGCCTTAACTGCATACTTGTTTAGTATTGTAACTAATTATAATGTTAAGAATGTCTAATATTATATGCAGTATAATACACGGAATTGAACTTTTGAAAATACCCAGTAACATTTACTCTGTCAGAGTAATTTGTTTTTAACACACTTTTATTATTTTTATATATAACTCAAGGCAGCAAACATACCTAATGCTCCTTCCTCCTCCTATTTTCCCTACAACAACCCTGTGGGATGGATTGGGCTGAGAAAGTGTGATTGACCCAAAGTCACCCAGCTGATTTTCATGCTTAAAGCTATGTGACCCACCTTCCCTTAAACTTCAGAGAAATATACACATATGTTAAATTATGCTATACTTCTGTGTACAAGGTTTGACATTATTTTCATCCATCCATAAGGGGAATGTTCTCTTTTTTTATATAATGTGTATCCTACGTGGCATTTTCAGTTACACTGATCACCTAGACTAGAGGCAATCTTTGATTGGTTTCCTAATGAGATGTTATTCTGTGGGGCTCAGAATCTCTACCAGGAACTATAATTCCTAATAATGATGAAAGTGATCCAGTACTGCCTCCTGGTGGTCTATATAGCCAGTAATATTTACCATCATTAACATGATTCTTATACCTAACCACACAATGGCATTATGTACATTTTTACTTGTGAGTTTTTTTGCTTCATATTCAAAAGTGTGAATACTGAGCTATTTGGTCACTTTTTAGAATTTTGACTGTTAATTAGTGGTTGTGGATATTGGTGAAGTTAAGAATACATTTTCTGCTGACTGAGTGGAGGGAATTAAAATACAGTGAAACATTGCTGTTATCACACCTTCACTGAATTCAAGCTTTCAAATGTAAAGTGAAAGAATTGTTAACTCATTCTCTTTTTCTTTAAAAAAAAACCTGTAGGTTGCTGTATTACTAATGGATACCCAAGGTGCCTTTGATAGTCAGTCAACTATCAAAGATTGTGCAACAGTATTTGCTTTAAGTACTATGACAAGTTCAGTCCAGGTAAGTTTGTGGTCATGTCACATGATGGTAGACTTCAAATATTTTCCTTATTTCAAAATACGTATGTTGCCTGAAAACATAATAGTAAAACTATTTCTTGCTTTCTTGCAGAGTGGATAAAAATTGATGATTAAAAATAAATAAAATTTAAAAATCAGAATCAAATTCAAATATAATGCTAATCTGAAGTGTGGTATAAATTTAAAAGTTCTTTGTTTAGCTTTAAAAAGCCAATACTGTGTAGAAGTGGATGATCTTGATTAAAATGTGGAAAACCAAGATACAAATACCCGTTCAGTCCATATTTTTAATTTCAGTCTAATATAACATGCATTTAAAAGGGTAAAATAGGGTCTGAAGTTCAAATAGTTAAAGAATGAGTGGTTGTTAAATGATAATCACCTATATAGGTTTTTCTGAAATAGAATCTACTACTAGTAGCAAATGCATGGACATTGTTTCTATATATAAAGCTAACTTAACTGTTTTGAAATTTAATAATTTATTATGTGAGTGGTCCTCACTTAAATGAACACTCATTCAGCAACCATAGGGACTTATTCACAAGAGGAAGGAGTGAGTGGTACTTAAGACTGGTCCCTTAAGTTACAGTTGTTGCAATGTTCTACCACAGTCATGTTTGCAATCTTCCTGTCGGCTTTTCACAAGAAAGCCAGTAGGAAGCTGTCAGGAAGTCGGAAGTTGCGATCACATCAGGTCCTCACTTAATGACTTGTGGTAATTCACTTAATGAATTATCAAAAGTGAGGTGTTCACATGACATTGCACTTTAGGGTCACACCAGTTAGTGACAGAAATGCTGGCCTCAAATATCATTATTAAGCAAGGACTATACTCCAGTATGGAATTAATTTTTCCTTAATAATATATCAATACATTATCAATACCTCAATAATATATTGATTATTGACTACTAATAATATATTGATTAATTTGTCCTTCATGATATATTGATTATTTGAGTGGGGCCTGACTCCTGGTGATCGCTTGTACAGATGCCCTTCATAGTGAGAGTTTCACAGCTATTTTAGGGACATTGGAAGCACAGTCATTTATTACTCATAATAATAATAATAAAATACTCATAATATTTAATACTCTTAATACTCATCATAATAATAAAATCCAAATGTATTTATTGCTGCTGATAGAATATTAAAATATTCAAGAAGGAAATTGATGTTCTCTACCAGGTTCTTCAGTAATAAAATGAGCTAGTTAGCAAACTAATTTAAAATAAAACCCTGGCATGCTAGTTCTGAGTATTTAAACATTTTTAAATTGGACATCTTTAGTAGTGACATGCAGTGTTAATTACAAGTTCTAGTCTAAATGTCTTAATCTGTTTTATTTTGCTGGGATTTTCACAAGCACTCAGCTTTAATTATGTCTTGTGAAATATCTTCTCCAGTCTCTCCACTCCACTCTGGGGAGGGGGTTGGGAGACAAGAGATTTCTGTAAGCAATCTCTCCTTTTCCAGACCTTTCTCTCATGGAGAGATTAAAGAGGGAACACTTTTTTAGAAAAGCATTATTAACTTTCAACTCAAATTAGAGATTGAGGGAACTCTCCACCTAAGATGTTGTTTAATATGGTTGGCAAACTGTTACAAATCTAAAAGCAAATCACCTAATAAGTTTCATTAAGGTTTGGATCTTTGGCTTTTGCCCCTGGGGGATGGTGTGGCTATTACATAGTGAAATTTTAATATTGCCTAGATTCAATATGTGTGAGTTAGGTAGCCATAAGTTTAATAAATAAATATACATTGGTAAATGTAAAATCTATTATATTTTATAGGTATACAATCTATCACAGAACATCCAAGAAGATGATCTTCAGCATTTGCAAGTAAATATGTCCTGATTGTATAGTAACTTCCATTACTAATATTTTAATAAACTCTTTGCATATGGAAGGTGTCAAGGGTCAAAAACATACTTTGACAACATTTGTGCCTTCATGGGCTCAATTTTGAAAGGTTCCTGATTAAGGGAGCTCTTTAGGGAATGCAAGAGTTTGCTAAAAGTAGGATGAGGGGCCTGAATTCTCTTTGAGAACTTCATGTACACTATTTTTAATCACTATTACTTGAAATGCACTGATAAAGTTTTTCCTCTATGATTATATATTTAGTATAAAAATACATTAAGATTTGTAGTCCCTATTTGTTAAAATGTTTTCCTAATTTTGTCCTATAAAATTTGGTAATTTGGTAAACAGTAATAATTTCCAGTACATTTTCTAATATATTCTGGGCTACCTAATACCTTAATCATGCAGTTCTCGCTCAGATTATATCTTCTTGGAAGTATGAATACTTACTATGCCACTGAAATTTTTAACTATATTTGAGAGCCATTTGCTCTTTATTTTCACTTGGGTTGTTAACACCTTTTAAGCAAACTTTAAAAACTTGAAATAGAACATTTTTTGTAGACTAATGTATGAAATTATACAAATACAGAAATTTTATATATTTACATTCTGTGGTGGTAGATAGTAAACAATCCATGATCACAGATCTTCATAACTTCATGACCACAATAACAACATTCTGCTTAAGCATGATATTTGCAGCATTGCAGTTCAAATATTCAGAAAATTAGAAAATTAGGAAAAAGATTATTATTATCAATATTATTCTGCTGTTGAGATTCATGAATTCAGAATGTAGGAAAGTATTTGGTTATTGATTGGTTAGATTAATAACCAATTAATAACCAAATCTGTTTATTTAGATTTTTAAAATTGTTTTGTGCAGCTAACTTTATAAATATAGCCCACCACTTCTTCATGAGTAAATGTTTATTATTTATTTATTTATTTATTAATTATTAATTTTGTCTAATAGCTTTTTACAGAGTATGGAAGGCTAGCAATGGAAGAAATTTACCAAAAGCCATTTCAGGTAATAGTATGATTACGTTTGCTATGTTTGTTTATCTCAGGGAAGTTTCATATACAATAGTAATTGTAAAAAAGTAATTGCCCAGCATCATCTGATTAGCATGTGACATATATGCCTAATATTTAACCACTACTAATTTTTAAAGAGTCCTGATGGAGAGAGAGAAAGAGATCTTTGCCAGTTTGCTGCTTTGTAGAACTCATCTTCTACAAATTGGCAAATTGGTTTACACTTCTATTCTGTCTGAGGAGAAGGAGATGGCTGTTTTTTAATTCTTATACTTAATTCTTATACTTTCTGCAGGGTAATAATTTTTATGCACCTTTTATGTACAAAGCACCTTTTGTGACTGTAGTAAATAAGTGTATTAGGAATGTGCATGAAATGTCTGTTTTCAGATAGCCTGTATCTGAACTGATACAATTCAGAAACAGCCTGTTTTAAGTCTTAACATTTATGAAAGGGGTTGTTTTGGTTCAAGGTTGGCTGATCAATAGAAAAAAACAAGTTGAGGAGAGGTAAAAAGATTGGAGAGGGAGGCAGTGTAGTGGGGATATATTAGGCTAGGACATCAGCAGTGGTGATAGAGGGAAGGAAGGAGGAGGAAAAATGCTGGGGAAAGCAGGTGGTCTGGTAGGGTATGATGGACAGCATCACCTTAAGGGAGAGACGGAAGGAAAAAGGTTTGAAAGATGAGAGTTAGGGAGCTAGTGGGGTTATGCTTTACTTGCCTCATCAGGATTCAGTTTGTCTGAAACCCAGAATAATCCAAATATTCTAGAATTTGGTTCTGCCAAGTTATGTCTAATCAGAAATAGTTCAGCATAACTTCTAGAATGTGATGGTTTTGTTCCAGGGTAACAATTTTGTTCACATTCTACAGGATAGACACTTTCAGAAGAAGTTGAGGTAGCGTGAGCTTAGAGTATTCCTTGCTGATTCTGGTTTTATATTAATAATATATAGGAGTTAAAAAGATGCTTGCTGAATTATGAATAGTAAAGATTTTAAAACGATGTTTTCAGTAGTGTGGTGTTCTGTTTGCCAAAAAATAAGGTTAACTCGTATTTTTGCATTTCTACATAGACTCTTATGTTCTTAATTAGAGACTGGAGCTATCCATATGAACACCCATATGGTTTAAAAGGAGGAAAACAATTTCTAGAAAAGCGATTACAGGTAATTCATTATCAGTAATAGTTGGTTTTTGTTTAAGGGGATTTGAGCTAATTGGAACATGTAAATAATTATTTTTGTATTAGATAATTTCTAACTGGCTGCTAAAGAATTTCATGTTCTAAAAATGTATGTTGCTTCTAGGTCAAATTGCACCAGCACGAAGAGCTTCAGAATGTAAGGAAGCACATTCACTCATGTTTCAGTAACCTAGGCTGTTTCCTGTTGCCGCACCCTGGTCTTAAAGTTGCAACTAACCCAAATTTTGATGGGAGGCTAAATGGTAGGAAATTTTCTGTTTATATAGCTAGCTAGCAGGTATTACAGACTCGAATGCACTTTGAATGGTTGCATTAAAAGTAGTAAAAAGAAATAGTAAAGTGTACCCAAGTCTGAAATCCACTATAGTTGAATATCGATGGGATAATTTAGATGGTTGTTGGAGGAATATCAGCAGCATATTAATTCTGTTTAAATTCTTCGATTAAGAATTGTGTAAAGTTTTCAGAAGAAATGCTATACAACATGGAGGAATGAAATACCTCTCTTCAAACTACTTCTAAAGTAGCCATATCTTCTGCAAGACTTATAAGAGCCACTTTGGAAGTTCTCCTAGGGCCTAGGCTGCCTCTGCAAGCTGCTTTGCTTTATTGGGAAAAAGGTGAAACTAAGTGGCTATGCATTTATAAGCAGGCAGAAATATCCAGGAGGAATAGGTGTGCAAATACTGCACATTTTGTTCTTCTAACAATGAAAAGATAAATTCTTTGTTTAGCTGGTACATATCGCAAAGTTCTTTTAATTGGCTTTGAACAGCCCTATTAGGAATACAAGTTACCGTATATAATAAAAATGCAAATTAATATGACAGTTTTGATATTGATTATGGCTTCCGATTGACTACTGAAATGGGTGTTGCTTGCCAAGTTACAGAGCAGATATCCTGTCAAATTTGAATTTTAAAAAAATTCAACTGATATTATAACTTAGCTGATATTGGATAATTAATCATGATTTTCTGCTGTGAAAATTGTGGTTCCAAATTGTGCCTTCTCCCCTTCACCACTTTTGAAAATTCACAATAAGATCTACTGCAAAGTACGTTGGAATCTGAAGCCTATTTAGATTCAGTGTGTTTAAACAAAAGCAAGCATGTTTCCCATATCCTTTTTATAGCACCAAAAGATAGTTGTGAGAGGCCAAACAACATGAAAGCCAGTTTTCCATTTCATCTGAATTACCCTTTGGATTTGAGACAGTGACAAAACTAAAAGTGTGTAAACACTGTCTGCAGTCACAAAATGGCCTATTAATAAAAGAAAACTTCAGCATAATTTTTAGGTTTGCATTTTATAATAATTTTATGAATTAATAAAATATCAACCAACATACATTTTAAATAACATTTATATAAACACAGACTCATTGCTCTGTTCCCTTTGGGGCTAAGTCATATGATACAAAAGTACAAAAATACCAAGCCAGATAAATTAGAATTGTGAGATAAAATATATAAATGTAGATTATAACACTATTCATGATATCTTTTTATACTTTTCTACCTTAGCTTATACCATGATCTTTTAACCCCATATACCATGTTTTCCCGAAAATACAAACTATCCCGAAAATAAGCCCCAGCCTGTTTTTTTACGTATATGCCTAATATAAGCCACTCACCCAAAATAAGCCCTAGTTAAGATAACACTCACTCCATCCCACCGTCTGGTTGTACGAGGTGGAGCAAGGCACATGCGTAAAAATCAAGCTAGGGCGGAGGGGCTAGAGCTGCTCCATACACCCGCACTCATTTACTTTAGTACCGCTGCAGCCAGGCCTTCCCTGCCCTAACACCTGTTGTGCTGGTGCCTGACTTCTGCAGCCGCTTGTGGCTGGACACTACATGGTGCATCCCACCAGTGCTGCTGCTCATGGCAGGAGGCTGCTTGGTGTGTTGTACCATTGTGCATGTGGCGGTGCAATGCGCCATGTGACATAGAAATTGGGCAGCGGCGCAAAAGGTGTCGGTATAAGTTTAAGTATATATATATGTATGTATGTATAAGTATATATATGTATATGTATATATTTATTTTCGTAGATTTTCATGGGAAAAGACCTGAATATGCCAAGACTTGCGCGCGCATGTGCGCACACGCACACGCACACACACACACAGGTTTTATCACCTATATTTCTGAAGGATATTATTTCTACTGCATTTAACTTTTATGTTTTTCCTGACATGCCCAACATCATTCCATAAAACAAGGTGGACAGAAGTATGTTCTTATATATAATTTTAAAAATTCTTTAAAATTATTATAAGTTTTGCTTTGTTGGCTAATATTTATTGTCTTTTTTGCCAATATTTACATATCTTAAACATTTTCTGTATATTTTGTTATTGATAAGCATCCTGTGAAGATATGTAGATATATATATTTACTTAACTTTATGCATAACTTGCACTCACTCATTCCATTATCCCTGTCAAACACAGCTCAGTTAGTGATATATTTATTTTCAGATTCATATGGCTCACTGAGTCCATTAACATATGCTACATATTATTTGGATAATCAGTGAACAACATGACATCTTTTGTGACCAAAGTGCATTCATTGTCTTATTCTCAATAAAAGACTTCTAGTTACTATAAACATTACATAAACATTTATCCATAGATATATTAAACAATAAAGGGGATTTCATACATCGTTATTTCATGCTGC
Organism: Pseudoxenodon macrops; assembly: GCA_032467955.1. NCBI lineage: Eukaryota > Metazoa > Chordata > Lepidosauria > Squamata > Pseudoxenodontidae > Pseudoxenodon > Pseudoxenodon macrops. The sequence goes on along the minus strand of JANHFT010002010.1, from coordinate 72,604 downwards.
ATAGATTCATTAGCTAGTTAGCACTCAGTGCATTCTCAGGCATGATTCCACCACATTTCACAAATCACATTTAGCAACCAACCTCCAACACTATAAAAATACAAAGCATTTTGTAGTACAAGACTATTCGCTTTTTTGTACACCTTTTCTAATCAACAATTACAAAAAACGCTTGCAGTGCACTTCCCAATTTTTGTTTGTCACCTCATAGCATACTTTTTTACACATCACTTGTACTTTTTTTCCCTGCAGACATTCTACTTTTTGTCCTAGTCTCTGAATATAAAAGATACTACATATCGTAAATACGTACGGGTAAGCCAAACAGCTTAGCTACCAAAATACATTCAAAAAATTGGGTTCAGCTTATCCATGAATGGGCTTATCTGTGAGTATATATAGTACCACTTTTTAACGTACTCATATATACTTGTGTATAATCCTATCTATGGATAAGCCAGCCCTATAATTTTTAACCAAAACACTGAAAAATGTGTCACCCATGGGTAAGCCCATTGTGAGAATTGAAACATGAATTGAGGGTTCCTTTTCTTGCAGACATTTCATGACCTAAACTAGATAACATTATAAGTGCTAATAAGCAAGGAGCTTACACTGCAAGAAAACAACCAAATTCAGAGAGCACCAAGGACCCCTCATTTCAATCTAGAGCTACAAATATTCTCCTTTATTGAAACATGAACATTATGAGGTTCAACTTATTTGTGGGTAGCACATTTTTCATGGTATTTTGATTAAAAATTCAAGAATTTGCTTATCCACAGATGAGCTTATCTTGAGTTTATAGAATATATACAGTGTCTTCTGACTATTAGTTTTTAAAATCAAGACTACACTGATTATTAATACTTTATGAAGAGTAACTGTTTCATAAATTAGCAATCCACATTTTTTATTTTTTGGGGAAGTTTTTAACAAAGTTGAGATAGTTCCATTAATATTACCTCTCAAGTGATTTTGAAAAGAAATGATTTTGCATTAATTAAATGAAATTTCTTACATCGTTTTTATTTATTCCACCAGATATTGATGAAGAGTTTAAAAAAGAGTTGCGGAATCTGATTCCTTTGCTGCTTGCTCCTAAAAATCTGGTAGAAAAAGAAATTAGTGGCTCCAAAGTGACTTGTAGAGATCTAGTGCAATATTTTAAGGTACAATCATTGTTTCATGCTTTAAATAAAAGTATTTTCTTGTACATTTTAATTATGAAAGGGTTTGATATGCTGTAGTAGTCCATGTTCACATACTATGGTTAGCATATTCAAAGCCGAGTCTTTTTATTAGTTTTTACTTTAATAGAGTTTCCTGGCCCTATTTTTATTATGATGACTTGGTAAGGCCACACTTGGAATATTATTTTGGTCGCCACGATGTAAAAAATATATGGAGACTCTAGAAAGAGTGTAGTGAAGATCAACAAAGATGATTAGAGGACTAGAGGCTAAAACATATGGAGAACAGTTGCAGGAACTGGGTATGTCTAGTTTAATGAAAAGAAGGACTAGGGAAGACATGATAGCACTGTTCCAAAATCTCAGGGGCTGCCACAAACAAGAGAGAATGAAGCTATTCTTCAAAGCATCTGAGGGTAGGACAAGCAATGGGTGGAAACTAATCAAGGAGAGAAGCAACCTAGAACTAAGGAGAAATTTCCTGACAGAACAATCAATCAGTAAAACAACTTGCCTCCAGAAATTGTGAATGCTCCAACACTGGAAGTTTTTAAGAAGATGTTGGATAACTATTTGTCTGA
>JANHFT010002010.1:53677-70730 GCA_032467955.1 Pseudoxenodon macrops | reverse complement strand
CCAACGGGCAAACCGGAAGTGACTTCGATTTGACTGCTGGGCTGTTTTAAACCCTCCGAGGGCTTCAGGGAAGCCTCCTGAAGCCTCTGGAGGACAAAAAAATGGCCCTATGGGCAAACAGGAAGTCACTTCCGGTTTGCCCATTGGGTCGTTTTACAGGGCAGTGCCTCGCGTGCCCTCAGAAATGGTTCCACATGCCACCTGTGGCATGCGTGCCATAGGTTCACCCTCACTGATCTATACTGTCTTTGTTTCAAGCCTTTTCCTCAAGATTAGGCAATAATAACAATTATCAATCAATTTTTATTACAGTCACAGATAAACATTACTAATAACAATTATGTACTATCATCCAAAAGAGGCAGATTTGGGGTATTATTGCCTTGAGTGTGTATGAGAAACGTTACTATTTAATAGAAACTCTTTCAAGCAGCATACTAAGTATAGTGGCATTATGAGAAGAAACTTTAATAAATCACAATTTTCTTGTATTCCTGCTATATTGTATATGTTCAGTTTATGTTGATCATCATTAATAACACATTCTTGATTTGTTTAAAATAACATTGGTGGATTACTTTATCCAGTCACTTTCATTTAACTACATTTGAATTTAAATATAAATTTAATAGACTTAGATTTTTGTTTTGTAAAAGTTATTTTTAAGTCAAAATTAGATTGTAAATACTTATTTCATTTTCAGGCTTATATTAAAATCTATCAAGGAGAGGAATTACCTCATCCCAAATCAATGCTTCAGGTAAAGTTTTATATATACCTATCTATGGAAGCATGTAATGCCAAACAATCATGTTTATGGCATATCAAAACAAGCTAGCGACATTTGAAATCTTATTCAAGAATAGGAGAACAGTAGCCTTAGTTTGATATTTCAGACTTTATTGTATAATTTATTATGCCTTTCATGTGGCACTAATTCACATTTGATTACAGTTTTTACTGTAAGCTCCAAATTGTAGGATCATTTAGTTTTATGCATTCTAGTTGCTTCTGGTACACTTGCAAATTTAAAGGAATGGTTGGACTTTTCACTAATTAATTTAGGCTCTTGGCAGAAATCTTTTTCAGTTTGCATTCATCCAGTTTTTAACTAAGATGCAAAATATTGCAGAAAGAGTATATGAATGCAAATATTGAGCTTTGACTACTGGGACAAACATTGAAAATGTAATTTACAAGATGATTTTTCTTTGTAAAATACCATTAAGTACATTGAGACTAAAGATAGACAAAACATAGATACGGATCTTTACTTTGATAGCTAGTAGTAGATCATTAAGGATCTCTGGTCACCAAATTATATATCAACATATCTCTCATTAACAGCAATGCAGATAAAGCTTACGTATAATTGGCTTTGTGAGTAATAGATTCTGCTGGCATAGTCATAATTTTGAATCTATCTGTAGTCTTCAATAGTTTAGTAAAAAGAAGTAGAGCTCTTGCAAGTTTGAAGTCTATCTTTCTCTTCCTTTTAAGCAGTCTTTCCCTAGTTGTGGGGGTAGGAGTTGTAGTTTAATATATTTAGAAGCAAAATTTGAAAAAAGCTTTTTAACTGACAAAATATCATTCTAACTTACAAAATTATGTATAAACTTATTAAGCAGTTATTTATAATTCTAAGATTGCAAAGTGGCTACCAGAATCCGCAGTGTAAAACTATAGGACATAGCATGCTTAAATATGTTTGCATTTTGAAAGGATGTATGAAAACTATTACAGAAACTCATCCAAACGTTTTAAATTTTTTTTGTTAGTAGTATTATCATTATTACTACCTTTTTAATTATTACTGTCACTGCTTTTATTACTACTGCTACTATTATTATAGGCAACAGCAGAAGCCAACAATCTTGCTGCAGTAGCTGGTGCAAAAGATACTTACAACAAAGAAATGGAACAGGTGGAGTATTTATATGAATTTATTTGAAGTTGTAGACTTAGCCTAATCCAATCTTTCTCAGCCGGAGTTCCACAAAAACCCAGAGTTCTGCGAGAGATTGCTAGTTCAACAAAAGGTTGTGATTAAAAAAAAAAAAGTTTTTACTTCATGAATCATGCAGTACTTGCTCTTGTGGTAAGAATTTTAACATGCTGCAACTTAATTACTTGACTGCTGATTTACTGTTGTGGTAAATGTTACAAAGTGGTTTTAAGTTAGAAGTGAATTGTGTTGAGAACTTTTCACATTTGTTCCTATTTTTATTAAGTGGTTCCCTGAAGCCTGAAAATCACTTAAAGGGTTCCTTCAGATTAAAAAGGTTGAGAAAGTCTGATCTAATTTAGGATATGGTACAGAAACAGGACTGTTCTGGAAAATATTATGAAATTAGAACTATAAGATGGTATAGAATTATAAGATGCTATTTTGTAAAGAAAGCAGAACAGTATAGATTGGGTTTACAAATTGAATTAAACCATAAAATAATCTGTTTGGTTTTGTCTTAAATATTTTGTGTTTTACCAGTCATATTCTCATTGAGGTCACAAGTGTATCTTTGGCAATTTAAATGTCAGATCCTGATTTGTTTTGTTTTTATAAAGCAAGCATATATATATAATATGTCATAATTAAATGGAAGGCATCTGGATTGTACTCACTGTGCCAGAATGTACTGTCCAGGCAGGAGTAATTGGAGATAGATGGTCCCTCAGGTATCTAAATCTTATAACTTGAAAGAGCTTTAAAGATAACGGACAGCATTTTGAATGGCACCAGGAATTAACTGGCAACCATTGCAGCTTTTGGTCAGCTCCTGGATGCCTTAAGCCAGTAGGACCCCAGATTTAAGAAATGGGTGCCCCAACCAACCAACAGGGAATCATATCCATTTCCCCAGGGATCCAAATTGAACTTGGTCCAGATAACATCATAAGATTGCCTAGGCAACTCACTTACTTGCCTAGTTGGAGTCCAACTCTGAATCTAATTGACTTTAACTGGCAGAAAACATGACTATTGTTCATTATGGCCCTGCAGATGATTCTGCAGCCCAGCCCCTTCCCCATCATTCTAAACAGAGCCATTGGGTTGCTATTAGCAGACCCAATAAGGGCAGAGAAACAACATTTTGCCAACCTTATTACCACAGTGTAGGCTCAGATATGGGCTCTTGCTGGTGTTCAATCAAATTCAGTTTTTAAACCACAAATTTTATTATGAACCAAAAATGACTGGGGTTAAAGAAAATGAAAAATGCCTCCTTACAGTGCTATTAGTGAAAAGTGTAACCCTATGTTTTATTCATAGTTAATTACCATAACTGTATCGATCCTTCAGATATCTTCCTCAATTCATTCAATTCTGATGGGTCTGGATTTGGTTATTTTGGCAATATTATACAGATCTATGCAATAAAACGTATCTTTATTTCATACTGCATCCAATTGATTTAGCCACCCACAGCTGTTTTTTAAGTGTTCTCTGTATTTTCTAGCAATTATTCTGTAAGGGCAGTAAAGGAAAGCTTTGCTCCTTTTTATTTTTATTTAAGAAGCTCATGGTGGCTCACCTGGCTTTTCATCTGCAGTTTATCTGGATTGTGAAAGTGACTACAGGTATTCCTCGATTTATAGCCATTTATTTAGTGACTGTTTGACATTATAACCACTGGAGAAAGTGACATGACTATTTTTCACATGGCCATTGCAGCATCTCCATGGTACCATGATCAAAATTTGGATGCTTGGTAACTCATTCATATTTATGACAGTTGCAGTGTTCTATGATCATGCGATCACCTTTTGCAACCTACTGACAAGTAAAGTCAATGGGGAAGCCTGATTCACTTAACAAGTTAACAACTGCAGTGATTCACTTAACAATTATGGCAAGAAAGGGTTGTAAAATGGAGCAAAACTCACTTAACAAATGTCTCACTTAGTCACATAAATTTTGGGTTATTTGTGGTTGTATGTTGAGAACTGCCTTGTACATTGAGAGATAGTGATTGGCCCATGATTCTGTACATGAATGGGAATTTGACCTTGGATCTACACAGTCTTAGCCCAACGTATTAATTTTAGTTTTTAATATTTTTAGCAGTTCTGTAATTATAGAACCCGTTCTAGGTTATGTAAGCTAATCAGTCAATTCATCCCAACAGGTTTGTGGTGGAGATAAGCCTTACATAGCACCGGCAGACTTAGAACAAAAGCACCAGGATCTTAAAGGATTAGCAATCAAACATTTCCGTTCTGTGAAGAAGATGGGAGGTGAAGAGTTCTGTCGTCGTTACCAGGACCAGCTTGAAGAAGAGCTTGATGAAATCTATGCAAACTTTGTGAAGCACAATGATGGCAAAAACCTCTTCTATGCTGCTCGTACACCAGCGACTCTATTTGCTGTCATGTTTGCTATGTATATAATCTCAGGACTGACTGGATTCCTTGGCATGAACTCCATAGCAACCCTGTGTAACCTCGTGATGGGCATAACACTTGTCTCCCTTTGTACATGGGCATATGTTAAATACTCTGGGGAATTCAGAGAAATTGGAACACTCATTGACCAGATGGCGGAAGTACTATGGGAACAGGTTGGTATCCATTTATCTACACACTTGGAAAAGAAAGTTTAATTGTTAGTAGGCAAGCATTGCTGTAAACGCCCATTCAATATGAATGTACGCCAAAGATAGAATACAAACCAAGATAAAAGAACCGTATAAAAATAGCAGTAGAAATCGATTTAGAATATCATTCTTGGTGTCTAATCATGTACCAAGATTAAGAAAACCTGAAGAAAGAGAGAGATTCATGCATGTCAGTATAAAGAATGGAATTTCTGGAGGTGGACATTTGAAAGTCCAGAATTGTGAATCCTTATCTAGTTATAGATCATGGTGTACAATGCCCTACCTATCTAGTTGGCGAGACTAGATAGTGCAAGTCTAAGATTAAAGAAAGTCATCAAAATACTACCCAATACCTAGGTCTAAGGAGCCAGTGAGGACAGATCTGCTATCACAAAACAAATCATAAGGAAAGAAAAAAGTGATCTGGACTTTAAACCTTGGAGCTGAGAGAGAAGGAAGTATGGTTAGATTCCTAGATTCTGCAGTAGTTGGTTTTTGTGTTTATAAAAGCTTCTGCAGTAAAGATAAGAGCCCTTACTTGAATTATCCATTGTTATGCTAATGAATTCATGTTTGTTCTTCTAGAGAGAGAGATTTATTGCTATGTCCAGCATGAAGCTTTGAAGTGAAATGGAAGGAAAAATAATGTAGATCTAGAAGGGTCAGGTGTCAGAGTAGAAACCGGAAGATTCAATTCCAGTCCAATTCTAACTTTAGAAAGTTTGAAATTATTAACCTTTCTGCTTCTGTTAAAGAAATACTTATGTATTCATTATAATCCATTCAAACAGTGCCTATGTATTTGTGTCGTGTCTGAAAAATGCTCAGAAAAACACACAAAGTCCATGAAGTCATGATGAATTGAGCAGATTTCTGATCTTACCTTTTATAGTGAAACCAGAGAATCAATTGTGGTCCAGATCAGCCCTGAATTATTCCATTAACTTTGCATTATTTTTAGAACTTTGTTAACTTGTTTAAGAACCAGCTGCTGAATTGCTGTCTTAACTCTAAATTAACTCTAAATCATCTTGTGTATTTCTTTCTTTCTTTTTTGCTTCAGAGGAGTCCCAAGAAGGTGAGAAAAATCAATGGAGGCTACTCACATGTATCTTTTCTGGTTTCTGCCAATTGCCTTTCTAATAACCTGCTTCATATTTTAGGTGTGTTCCAAAGTCTTTGAAGTTGTTAGACGTCGATTGATTCGTCATGCTCTTGCCTCAGCACAACGGCAGCGACTCTCATCCAACAATAACAGGAAGAAAAATTAGCCAGTATTTTTACCTTTTTCTTTATCTAAAGCATTCACAATTCGTAAGCAGGACTGTGCTGGGGCAATTTACATAAATGCTATAAGCATACCAGGCTGATGCTGCATTATAGGGTATGAAACTACACCTGCTATTCTAGGAGCTATAAAGTTACATGGATTAAGTCAACTACCCAACGGAGGAAACCACTTGTTGCTCTGTAAATTATTAACTGTAAGCTGGTAGCAAAACTCATTTTTTCTCTTGCTTTGGTACTGTTCCACTTTGGATACATTTCATATTCCATGATTTTAATTTGTGGTTGTTTTCCATCTGAGATCCTTTTAGTCAATTTATTTTTTACACATTTCTTGTACTGCAGGTTATAAAACCTCTTGGGGAGAATTTGATTGAGGATACCATGAGACAATCGGTTACAAACTCTATCAAAGCAGGCCTGACTGAACAGATGTCTCAGCATGCCAGATTAAAGACAAACTGACAGCTCACCTCATCTCATCTGCCTGTCCATCCTAGATTTGCTTGTTGTACAACGAGAACTCAATAAACCAAAGTTTACATTTGACTATAAAGCAGTAGTTTAGTCTGCTTGGATTCCTAATTTACTGCCAACATATTGTGGGAAGATAACGGTAGGGGTACAGGAGAAGAAACTGAACTGTTTTTTAAAGAGTTTATCTTTGATTTGCTCCCACAATGTCATGGAAAGGGAAGATCTTAACCATGGTACCAAGTGTCCTTTGTACCAGGGTCTGATTTATGGAATTGTATCCACTGTAAAGGGTTTTTCAGGGAAGTATCAAAACCATACAGAAATCTTTTAATAGAATGTATAATCACACAAAGTCCCATTTGACGTTTTAATTTTCAGCATTTATAACCTGAGTCCAGTTGACATATCAGCAGTAGCAGTCAACTGAGAACTCATGTTTGAGCCACTTCATTTATCTGTTCTTGCATTACTGCCTTCTCTACCAGTATTACCCAAATGCATGTATATTGTTCTCCACCGCTGCTTCATTTAGAGATAACTATAACATTATCCTGCTTTTTTTCAGTTTAGAGACCATGTCTTTACAGGATATGCATATTATGAAAAGAGCTGTTTTTCTCTGCAGTTTTAGCCTACATGTATATATAATATGCCATTATTACTGAGGGGAAAAATCCATCCAAAAATAACAAAATCCGTTTCCTACAGCTACAAAGCAATGAGTTCAGATTGTCTGTACAGTGTGTCTAGTTATTTTTTTAATCACAGGGCATGTATAAAATATAAATATATAAATACAATTTTGTATCAAAAGTTTTGTAGTTTATGGCAAAACCTGGTTCTGTGATAAGCTAAGTACAGTCCCTGTAAAGGAATGTTTGTGGCTCATGTAAATGTGTGAATGCATAAAAACAATTTAGTTTTTTTGATATATTTGTGATATTTACCTGCCTTGAACACTGCAATCTCATCCCATGGGAAATCAGTGGGAATGTTTGTTGTGATTGTCTTCAGTTACATTTTAAAGTTATTTCTTGTAATTTATTTTCTGGTACATTAAAATCAAATGTGTATATATGAAATTAAACTCATGATTTTATTTAAACTTGTTAATGTAATTCACTGCATTACCCAATGTTTAGAAAGTTTAGAAACTTCTAATTTTCTTATATGCTCTTGTCATTAAGACAAGATGACATCCTGACAGCTACCAGCAAGAATTAAGTGAGGTTAGGTTGCACCTCCATTTCTTCTACATTTTGTTTTGCTTTCCATCCACTAAAAAACTAATATCTTGGGACAGTGGTTCTCAACCTTTTCTTCACCACGGACACCTTTTAAATACCTTTTGTGGCCATGGACCATGGCCATAGACAACCAAGACTTAATTCAAGGTTTAAATCATAATATTTCTTCAAGCCTTTGTAGACCCCATGAGGACATCACTGCCCACCAGAGGTCTATGGACCACAGGTTGAGAACCACTGTCTGGGAGGTTAGTAAGGGGAAGCTTTAGTTTTTATACATTAGATGTCTCCTTTAAAGATGTTTCTTCCTTCTAAATTTCTGAAGTTTAAATTTGAGTATGTCATTTTCCTCATGTTTTAATTCAGTCTAATTAGGTACTTTCCAGCTTTAAACCATCAGGTTCTGGGTGGCGCACACAGAAAAAAAAAACTGCAGTACTCCAAAAAGCCACAGTATCCATGTAGATAAAACTACAAATACAGATAAAATGACTGAAGACACTCCTGCCTGGAAGTTGAGTCTCAGCAACTGGACTTTTCTTTTTTGTTTGAAACATTTTGCTGCTTATCCAAGTAGCTTCTTCAGTCTGATCCAACTTCCAGACAAGTCTACCTGGATGCCTGAGAATCTTCAACATGGCACACATGCACCCCATGTGGAAGCTACAACATATGAAGAAAGATTGCAGAAATTGGGTATGTCTAGTCAAAGGGACTGGCAGTGTTCCAACATCTGAGGGATTGCCACAAATAAGAGGTCAATCTATCCTCCAAAGCACCTGAAAGCAGGACAAGAAGCAATAGATGGAAACTAATCAAGGAAAGAACCAACATGAAACTAAGAGATTTCCTGACAGAACAATGAAATCAGTGGAACAACTCTCCTTAAGAAGTTGTTTGTGCTCCGTCAATGAAGGCTTTTAAGAAGAGACTGGACAGTCACTTTTCTGAAATTACGGTATAGGGCTTCAGCAGGGCATTGGATTCAAAGAACTCCCAAGATGCTTTCCAACGCTGTTATTCAATACAAATACAGGGCATCATATCCAACCACTTACAAGGCTTCTAGTTAGTATGCTTTCCACAGCCTTGGAGTCACAACTGCTGAAATACTTGATAATCTTGGAGTCAGGTTTCCAAAATGGCATGCAAAGATTCATTTCTGATCAAGTTTTGATTACACTGCTAGTTGCACATGCTCAAAGACGGAGCCACATACTGCATAACCTTTCAGTCCTTGTAATGGTTACTTATGGTGCCCTAAAACAATTTCCCCTTTCCTCCAAGTAACAGTAAGGATCTTAAAAAGCCTCAGTTCAGTATGATGTAAAATTCACTTATTTCAGCTATCGTGAATCAAAGAGAAAAGGTAACAAAATATTTATTCCAGCACAGGTAGCTGAATCCAGTTGGTAAAGTTGAATAATAGATGTGCTGCCTTAAAAAGTTGCTAGGGAGCTCAACGAGGTATGTTTGTTTATTCCTTTTTGCTATCAATATCGCTGAATATTATTTGGTGTCCTATTACATACCCCAAAGATTGGACACTTATGCTTTTTCACAGTGTATTCTGTCTAAACTTTAGAGGTGGAGATGGGAAATATTTTGGTTCATTGTTACCATAGAGAACAAAGGATCACTTTTGTTGAAAGAAATGTGGGGAGGATTCCTGCTTGCTTCTAGAATTGGGGGCTAAATACAATCACATTTGCTGCCATTAGCAATAATTCCATTTTATTTTTCTATTGTAATATATGTTGCTTTTCTGTAAGGAGGATAATAATGACTTTGGCCATGTAAGAGCAACTTATCCATGCATAGGTACAGTCCTTAGGACTCCAAATTGTCCACCGTGTATTAAATGTTCTGAGTAGGGACATGCATTATGCTAGAAATGCTTGTCCCTTGTCAGGATTAACTTGAAAAGTCCCATCAGAAATTTTGATAATTTGGCAGCTATGGTGGTTATGTGCCCTCAAACTGTTTTCTTTACTGATTTTTCTGGTCATATAAAGTTTTTGTCTCATAACAATTTCTTCAAGTTTAGGCTGTTTTGGGGTCAAATATTCTTCTGAATCTTGACTGGCAATCTAGAAAGTCAACTTGCCAAGTAATATGTAAATAACAAACATTTGATAAATAGTTGCCCATCATTAGTAATCTGCTTTGTTCTCTATATTTAAAATGAAAAATCTGAAAACTATTTTAAAATATTTACAGTAGTTTATTTTGTATTAAACCCATTTTCAATCAAACTGCTGCTATAAATAATATTTTTGAGGTTATATTCTAATTCATATGGTAAAGAACCGATACATAAACTCTAATTCCCATTTCATTTTGACTAAGAATCTGAAAAATTAACATCTAAAAAATAAATCCCTTCACTTTGCTTATTAGAGACAGGGAAAAAAGAAAGTGATTAGTTTTAACAAAATTTAGTGACTGGACAATTTATACGAAAACATAATTGTTTAATCAGGAAAAAAGCAGAAAACAGGATGACAATGAACTTATTTACAGAAATGCCTCTTTACAATTTTCATCAATTACAATTCCTAGGTTTCTGCAATTACACAAAGTAAATAAAAACCACTAAGCGCTTTGCACTGCTTCCAATATTACTTTTCGCCAATTCTGATTTAGCAGATGCCTAACCATTTTGAAGTTACACTATTATGGTTTTCAAGCAGCATCAGTAACAAGAAGAGTTCCAAGCAGCTCTTGGGTGTGGTTATAATGTATCACAGCTGAGAGGATCTTCTCTCTTCTGTCAAGTTTCTTCAAATAAGATCAGCAACTAGATTAAAGAAAAACAAACCATGGTGTGAAAATAATGAAAAGGTGGCAAGTCTTATGCAAAGCCTCACTACAATACAGACAAAGCTACTAAAAAAATTATCGATTATATGACATTTGAGAAACAACTCACAAATATTTCTACAAATTCAAGATTGTTCACTAGGGTAACTGAAAAAACCAGAGCTTGACTCATAAACTGTGGACCTATTTAGTTTGTTGGGTTCAGATTAAGCAAACTCTGCCAGCCAACACTAACATTGTTAACTTGCATAGTTTAAAAGTGTAATATGCCTTGTGAACAAGCCAATCACTGTTTTCTACATTATTAAATAAAGCAATAGGTGCACCCAGTCAGCTTGGATAATACTTGTGAAATATAGCTACAAAAAAAACCTATTAAAGACATCGAGTGGCCAGTCTTTATGGATTAAAGTACTTTCAAAGCCAGGAGTGTCTATGGAGATTCTCAGTCATCCAGGTCATGGTTGTCCCAAAGGTGCCTTTTCAAGAGGCAACTGGACTTTCCGGTTTTTCTTTGAAGACATTTTGCTTCTCATCTAAGAAGTTTTTTCAGCTCTGATTGGATGGTGGGGAATAGAAGGACTCCTTCCATTCTCCATCATCCAGTCAGAGTTGAAGAAGCTTCTTGGGTGAGAAGCAAAATGTCTTCAAAGAAAAACCCAAGAAAACTCCCGTTGCCTCTTAAAAAAGCATCTTTGGGTCGGAGCAAAGAGGAAGAATTCGTTTCAGCAGAAAAAAATTGGCCTAGCTTTATACTCCAGAGCAGGCAGGAGAATCAGTTGTTTTTTAATTTATGTTAGGGGTTGTTTGTGTTTATTTCTAATTTGGTGCCTAACATTGCTGATGCACTAAAAGCACAGCTGCTGTGGTTCACAGACGGGAACATCTAAAAAGCGAGTAAAAGAGCCAAAAAGGCAGCATTTAATCCCTTTAAATGTTTCTTGTTCTGCATGCAACATTTTTTTCTCATCAATGAACTGATCATTGTAATATCTATAAAATCTTCTTGTGGTTTTAGGCAACACTGAGGAAAAAGGTTTGATATGATTTTTGTGCTTTTTACATACTATTCATTGTTTTGTTAATTTTTCCAATGCTTTTGAAAAACTAATGAAAAATGGCAAAGGGGGAGGCAAAAAAAATCTAATATCCTATGGTTAAGCATCTTCTATAAGAAATTGAGACACTCACCGTTCATTGGCATTTCATCAATCTGGGTAGAATAGTATTGCTCAATATCTCGCAGAATACGAATATCGTCATTCTTTACAAAGTTGATTGCAACACCTTTGCGACCATAGCGGCCTGATCTACCAATCCTGGTGGGAGATTACAAAAAAATTAACATATGAGAAGCCAAAGTGGCTCACATTCAGTTCAGAACTCTTCCGTGTCCTTTACTGTCCCTGGCAGAACCAACTATAGCGAATAGCATTTGTGTCAAAGCCTGGCCAACAGCTTACCGTATATACTTAGACAGAAGCATCTTTCATGTTAACTGACAGGATTGGTTAAAAAGTGGCATTCCCGCGCCCCCAATCATTTTCATGTCAGACAATAATATTATTCAAACATTTAACATTTTATGAATACATTTTAGAAAAATGATTTTAAAAAACTAAGAATTTTTCCCCCTTGAAATATGCTTACCTGTGTATATACAATTCTCTGTTGTTGGGCAAATCATAGTTAATGATCAGGGACACCTGAGGAACATCCAGACCCCTTGCCCAAACATCTGTAGAAATTAGAACTCGGCTGTAAAAAGAAAAAGCAAAAAAAAGCAGCAAATTTACCTACTCAGAAAGATGACACAATGGGTTGTACAATATCTATTAATATCAGAGGTGGCACTTGCTGAATAAATACCAAGATACCAGGCTCATCTCAAACGCAAAAACAGCAAATATGATGAAAGCTGGCCCAGAAGATTAGCTGTCATTGTAAGATACTCTGATGCTCAAGTTAAGAGAAATTCAAAAATAGTTGTACGCAACAATCTCATTTCACTCTAAGCAACCATCTAGCAAAAGCTAGAAGATGGTTTTGAATTGTATTTTCAGAGAACATTGGGAAACAAAAGTATTCTTACCTTGCCCCAGATCTGAACTCTTTCATGATGGACTCTCTTTCCTTCTGAGGCATGTCACCATGCATTGATGAAACAGTGAAGTTGGCTTCTCTCATTTTCTCAGTCAGCCAATCAACCTGGGCCAGGGATTAGCCACAATTAACTTTATATTGACATGGAATAACCTAGAACAAGTTAACTTTCTCTATAATGCACCTAATTCCACCCATTTGTTAACTTGAACAGAAATTATGCAATGTTCTCTTGGAACTTATGCTAATACTTGGCTGACATACCTTCCTCTTGGTATTACAAAAGATGACTGCTTGTGTAATAGTGAGCGTATCATACAAGTCGCATAATGTGTCAAACTTCCATTCTTCTCTCTCTACTGCCACAAAGAACTGTTTGATCCCTTCAAGAGTCAACTCATCACTAAGAAAATGGGAAAAATATATCTAAATTAACCTTGTTTATGTAAAGCATTTTTATTTTATTCTTCAGTCAAAATGACTTCTAGAACTGTTTACAAGAATGAATAACAAGATAAGAAATCACTGGGCTATTGGCTCAACCGAGTATCTCTTATTTCCATTCTATTTTTTCCTCTCTCTCACCTATAATTTTATATATTGATTACCGGAATGTGATAGTTGTAAAGAATACCTTAATGGATCTGTTAGACATTAAATTTAGGCTACAAAAACTTTCACAACTGAGTAAATATTTTTACAATATTTTAAATCAGAGAAAAGAATTTGAGAAGGCAGGCAATGCAGTTTTAAGCATTGAACTGTTGCTCTGGGAATAAAAAAAAGTAAGAGCTCTGATACCCTATGGCAAAGATATGCTACCAAATTTCTATTTTAGCCATAAGCTTATTGGTTACATGAGGACATAAACTAAATACAGTTTGTGTGCTCTTTCCTCTTTCCGAAATTTATAAGGAAACAGCTTCTATAGTCATGCATGTCCTTCAAACATCACAATGGAAATAATCACATCCACAGGTAGTGAAAGCAATGTTCAAAATTTGATCAATTTCAACAGGTCTTAACTAGATTTAATTAGTTGTGTAAGTTGACAACATAGCAAACACTGATTATTAATTAATATTAATTAATATTAACATCTATGTTGCTGGCACAGAAATGAAAGGAGGGGAGTGATAAACGTTCGGGCAGAAATATCTGGTAATATCTGAAACTTTCATTTAGGATGTATACCTGTAATACTGGGGCAACATCTGATTTTTAAATTTCTTTCCTCCAAAGGCAGATATGGAATATAATTTTGGAATCAATATGTCTTTTCTAGTTTGCCTTTATTATTACATTGTCAAGTGTTTTGACTAAGGCTTCCCAAGAGCATAAAACAAACTCCTTGTCCAGACAAAAAACCCTTTTATTAATTTACTATGAATTCTGTTCATTCACGACCAGCAAAGTCTTTTAGGGGAGGATTTAGTCACAGACCTTATCTGGCTTGGAGAGCTGACAGGCTGATATCTGCAGAACTTGGCAAGGAGTCTCGGAGAGTCATGAAACTATTAGTGAACTAATTGTCTCCTACAAACTCCACTCCCCTTTCACTCTTTTATTTCATCTGGGAGGGACCATTCATTGTCTAGCCATACTCCCAAGTTGACCCTTGTTCTTTAGTTGTTCCCTTCATCTGGCAACTGTGTATGTGCACACTGGGAGCAGACTCCAGCTGTTCATCTACCTCACTGATGTCTGCCTCTGAAGGCAGCTGATAGCTGGCATCCCGCTCTGGGGCCCCCTCTGCCTCCGACACAGAGCCCTCATCAGAGCCTTCCCCAGACTCCAGGACTTGCCCATGTTCCTCCCCAACCTCGTCACTGTCCAAATCTTCTGTCAGCTCTGCTGGGGGGCTAGAACATCAAGTCTGCAAAATCCTTGTTCAGCATTAAGCTACACTGGTAACCCAGATCTTTTCTACGTCCCTAACATGGCTGACTGTTATATTAATCAACTGGCAGACCTGACTTATTTCTTTCTTATTTGCAATACAAAGAAAGAAGATCAATGCTAAAGAAGAACATTTAAGTAGTAAGTCACTGATCACAAAAGAAACAGAGAAATGTGTTCAGACATTTGTTCTTTGTTCTAGTTCAGATCTGAAGTATTATCAAATTCGAAATTTGACATAGGAGAAGCCCCAATCAAAGCTGGAACATAATGTTAAAATTACTAACCGTTTCACCAAAATACGAATAGGATCAGTCATAAATTTGTTGGTCATCTCCAAGATCTCATGTGGCAAAGTGGCACTGATGAGAATTACCTGTGTGGCTGGAGGAAGGTATCTATACACATCATAAATCTGTTCTTTAAAACCTGTATATGACAAATAACATAATAAATGATGGAATCAAATCTAGAAGTCTTATATTTTGCTTTTATGAAAATATGCATTACAAAAATTGCTCTAAGTAGTCCATGCCCAAGAACTATGCTTGTAGCCTAACATAATACTCACTAGAGGCACCTGACGTTCAACTCTAGTGTTAGCATTTGGCAATTGATTGGATGTTATTTACTTTGTCATAAAAAGCTACCGAAACGTGGGTGCATGTTTAACTTTGTCTACTACAAAGACTCAGCAACTAAACTATGTATCTTTTAAGGTTTTGTTTTCATGTTTTATTTTTTTAAGAGGGCTAGGAACATTTGGTGTTTACATATTCTTTACCTTTATTGAGCATCTCATCAGCTTCATCCAAAACCAACATTTTGATAGCACGAGTCCTTAAACTTCTGCGACGAATCATATCTGGAAGGTTTCAAATTTCTATTAACAGTCACCAAAGGTTATTAAAAACAATTCCTTGTCCCACAGATTGAATATTCATTAGTCCTCTGAACCATCAATCCAAAATGGTATCATTTCAGAATATTTCCTGAAAAGTTTCTGGGGCATATTATCATGCAAATGACTATGTGTTTCTGAAGTAAAGTTGGAAGACTCAACAGCACGAAGGCTAGCTGGGAGGAAAATTCAAAAGCAGCGACATAGAAAAAGACGGTGCCTGCATCCTAGGTGAACTGGGAGCTAAAACCAGATATGGTCTTCAGGCTACTTACTAAGCCACAACTGGTCTAAAATAGCTAGCAGTTATCTTTCCAGATAGTTTCCAAATATAAAGGTCAAGGGAATTATGTAATAAAACAATTTTGATTCAAATCTAGAGTATAAGACAACTGAAAACTATCATGAATCCAAACAGAATTTTAGCCAAAGTATTAACTATGGACATGCTATTATACATAATTATATATTCACCAAATACACGACCAGGCGTGCCAGCAACAACATGTTGTCCATAATCCAGCTTCCTGATATCTTCACCGACATTGGTCCCACCAATACATGCATGACATTGGACATTCATGTAATCACCAAGAGCAAGCAGTCCCTGTAAAAATGAGTGCATACATTAATGTATTTTTCGGACTATAAGACGCACCAACATTTCCAGTCTCTGTTAAGGGGGGAAAAGGTGTGTCTTATACTCCAAAAAATATGGTACGTAATAGGAGTTAAGAGTTCTAACACCTCCTGAAATGTAATTGAGGCAATAGTCCTGATAAAAATCATGACAAACAGAACAGTATACAAACAGAATAGGCACATCCATTCTCCCCATTGCCAATATTTAACATATTGTGCAAGATTGTTACAATGTGCATTGTCTCCTTCTCTAAAAGACCTGCACAAAACCAATGCCAGTGGTTGCCTGGAAAATTGAATTGGATATCCAGTTATGAGGCCACTGCTGTTCCTCTGTAGGTTTTGTATATAATTATGGGGATTGTGTGTATAGATTTACTTATCTTTTTGTCATCTCATCAAATTCAAAATAAATAATAATTCAGCCCTTCTAACTTAATGTTTGATTCATGTCTATTATTACAATTGTGTCTTGGTTCCTTTTTAATATAATAAATTGCATAATAAATTGACATTATTGAATTTATATCTTGTGTTTCTTTCACCATGGAACTCAAGATAAATTCTGCTAAGCACTGCTGAGATCAAGACATGCACGTGTCCTGACAGTTACTCAATACCTTCGTAGAGGCAGTTCAAGGCTACAGGAATCTGGGCAAAGAATCCTGTTGATGGAATATTAAGTGTTTATCTGGCTTTGTTAGATTCAGCACATAGTGCTTCTCATCACAATGCCAACCTGGCCACTGAATATCTGGGAGCGACCTCAAGGAACAGCATATTGAGCCTACAGGCATTCAGAATTTATATTGCTAGAGCACACTATCACTGTGTTAAATATTAATTTTAAAGGCATTTGTATACTATATCACTTGTTGGAGAGACTGTGTCAACAACCTAACCACCTCAACCAACCACAAACTCCTAAGACAGTAATGACTAACCTTTTTTTCCTCTTGTGTGCTAAAAATGGCAACGTGCATGCCAGTGCACGCATGCCAACACACAACCCCCCCACGCACACTGCATGCCCCCCCCCATGCAGCTGTTTCTCGCCCTGCAGAAGGTTCAGCAGG
>JANHFT010002010.1:30287-44448 GCA_032467955.1 Pseudoxenodon macrops | reverse complement strand
TTTTTTGGGGGGGGGGGCAGGCAGCCTTGCACATTTATATATTCCTCCATTCAGCACAATAACTGACTAAATGATCCTTAATAAAGGATTACTCAGGAGAGAGAGCTTTTGTGAAGGGGCCACTGGATCAACATCCCTTGTTGTGGGGAGAGTTTCAACTTTGCTAAACTTTAAGCAAAATCTTCTCTTCACTGAGGCTGTTTCTGTTTGATTAGGGTTCAAGTTGAACATTGTTGTGAATATGTTTTCTGGGTTTTATTTATATATCCCATTATAATCTGAATTAATTATATGTGAACTGGTGAATATTTGTATCTGTTGTGTCATTTATATTTCATGTTTACATTCGTTTTAATCTTTTATTCACAGCTTCAAAAGATTTTAAGATATGATGGCAGAGAAAGTGAAGGGGGACCCCAGTGACTGAATTTGTACATTATCTTTTCCCCAAACTCACCTTTATAGATTAATATGGTGCATTAGCCCATCCACCAGCTAAAAAGGATTATCATAATTTATTTCTGTAACATGAAGCAGTGGAAGTCAATAAAGTTGTATTAATGCTGGAAGATTGCTAGAGGCGGGTTAGGAGAAGGAAAATAGCTGAGTGAAAAAATGCAATTTTGTGTGCAAAAGCTTCTATGCTTGCACCCAGGACTTGTATGAAGCCATGATAAAGTGCTGTCAGTCCTTGTAGACACAATATTGAGTTGGATCAACCAATGATATGACTTGGTGTAAGACAATTCCTTATGTTTATATGAATTTCATTAGTGTTTGAGCACATTCATGCAGTTTAATTCAGGTCCAGATTCAATTGCTGAAAATATTTGATCTACTTAATTTGCTTTTTTTAATTTGTCATTAGTTGAGAGATTGCAAGAGGCTGAGTAGTGAGTAGATATGAAACAGAGAGTGATGAATGGTCTGTCTTATCTTGAGTGAATTCATGAGGCTGAATTCAGTTCTGAGTTAGTAATTTTCCAGGTTAAGGTCATAATAACTATGCAATGCTTGTTTCTTATAGAGATCGATCTCTGACTTCAGGGGAATACTAGTACCTGTAACTGAAGACAGAAACTCCATAAAGTTTGGAATGTTGTTCTGAAGAATAAAAAAAAAAAGTATGAGAAACCTTTTCAAGCTGTTTTAAAATCTTTAACTGGAGTTTCATAATATTGCACAATGTGCATGTTGACTGATGTTTCTTGTAGACTGTTACATTGTACATACATTTCAGTCATACTACTTAAGATCAACAAATAACCCATCTTAACCCACTCCTTAATAACCTCCTAGATTGTGTGCTATATACTATGGGATGGGTGAGGAAGAGAACAGATACACCTCTCAGCTCAAGGATGTGTATGACAGCTGTGATACCACCGGCACTGGGTATTTGGACAAGGAGGAGCTGACTGAGTTGTGCCACAAACTACATCTGGAAGGAGAGCTCCCCTTACTTCTGGAAACACTTTTGGGGAATAATCACTTTGCCAGAGTAAGTACCGTAACTGCAAGACTTCCAAGGAGCTGTAAATAATTGCCTTTTTTCTGTCTGTCCTTTTCTAATTTGTGGTCTGGCAAGCTGTCCTCTTGAACTGACTGAGATAATTATCCCCATACATAGGTGTCATCGAAAGACTGCTGCAAGCAGAAGTAAACTTAATATTTCCAGTATGTCTATCGTGCTCCCTAAAGTCATAGCTGGCATAAGTAGTGTAGTATAGTTAGTTATAGAACATAGCTGGTGTAAGTAGTAAACATTGGTTCTGCAAAGGACTTTAATTATCAGAAGAGAAGAAAAATGCAAGGTATGTTAAAATTATAGAAGATATTATAGTATAAATCCAGGTGTAGCACAGATTCGTTTTGCCATAGTTCCTCTTGTAAAACTGTGGTTTATATATGAGTTTTGAACTGGTCTACTGAAAATAAGATTGGGTTTGATGCTACATTGTTCTGCTTCTTGATAACTTACTTTCTCTTCTCCCATATGGTGTTACACATGCTTCCAGGTTTGGCTTTTACAGTCACTCACTCATACACTCACAGCCTATTGAAACTCAGAGATTTGTAAGCCCTCTTTACATCCTACTCGGGTTCTCCAGATGGGTATAGCTAGAGCAGACATGACTCTGGTCAACTGTTGGGAAATAATTAAGGATGCACACATATCACTCCCAACCAAATACTTGAGACACATCAGTCTTTTTGGAATACATGAATACACCCAGCAAATTTAAAGCACCTGCAAAACTTTACTGGTTACAATATACATTTGCTCTTACACACACAGACACACACAAACACACTTTCCCACATTCTTCTCAAGTAGGTTGCAAGAACTAACTAGAAGGAGAGAAGCTTCCATGTCTGGATATAGGCAGCTTCAGCACCCCTCATATCCCCAAAGGGATTTTTTGCCCATTTGCTCAGACCCTTTGTCTGCTTCAGTTGATATTTTTCCTTTTTGTTTTGTTTTTGTTTTGTTTAAATGTCTGCTTCATCTTTAGATTATAGCAGCTTCAACTTAGTCTCACAAGAGGGAGAAAAAAATGACTTTTCATTTTTCTCAAGACAATTGAACAATGTTTTTCTTCTTATCTCTTCCTAGGTTAATTTTGAAGAGTTTAAGGAAGGTTTTGTGACCATATTGTCTTCAACTATCAATCTTGGCCTTTCAGATGATGAGAGCAGCTATCTGGAGCCAGGTGAATGAATAATGAGATGCATGAAATTGTTTTGGATTGTGGGATCCTTGGTGCTCTCTGAATTTGGTGGTTTTCTTGCAGACCTGTCATTACCAAAATAGATAACATCATCACTGCTAGGCTAATTACCTAATTTAGTAATCAAATGTGTGTACAAGAAAGCTACCAAGCTCAGAAAGCGCCAAGAATCCCACAATTTAATCCTGAGCTACAAATATTCCCTTCTATCTTCTGTTGGATTTTCTGCTTTAAATTTGGCTGTGTTATAGATTATCCACCAATTAATGTATTGTATTATGACTTGCTGCCTGATGGATTACTAATGAAACATAGCAAAGATTGCTTACTGAGTTTGTCTGTACTGACTGATTTCAGGAAATGATAAAAAGTAAGTGTTTTGTGCACCTAAACCAGTTATGTTTCTATAATGAAATTCCAGAGATAAAAACATAATAGTTGTTATTTTATCATTATACATTTCTCAAGCTCATGAACAAAAAGTTTAAATGGTTTCCTCTATGTCCTTTCATATATGTTAGCTAATATAAAGTTTATGTGTGTAAATGGGATATTATCAAAAGGACTAGTGGCATACCCATTCTAATTATTTGTATATTCTACCTTTTCTTTGGGGTGTCAGGGCAACTTATCTGGGTCTCCCCTATTTTATCTCACAACAACTCCTGTCAGATAGATCACACTGATAATGAAAGATTAGTACATAATGATCCACTGAGATCCATGGTTGAATAAAGATCTGAACCTGAGTCTTCACAATCCTATTCCAACAGTTACCGGTATATTTATTGATTTCAACATTTACTTGTTTTCTATGTCTTTGTGAAGTTTCCAAAAGGTGCCCTAATTAATTCATGAGCCACAAGCCAAAGTTTAAAAGAAATCCAGTCATTTATTAGGAGCAGCATTCCGGCAATACTCAGGTAGAGTCAGAACTGACCTCGCATAAAATTACGGGCCCCCATGACCCTATCTCTCCCCTCCTCCCTGGGCATGTCATAAATCACATTCTTCAATTAACCATGTTGGCGGGCTGTAAAACCCACAGCCCTCATGATGACTCCGGTAACCTAGGATACAATCTGTGTAGAAAGCATGTGTGGAATGTAGTTTCAGTTAGAGCAATCAAGCAGCTCCTTCAGTTCTCCCCCCACTCCTGCTTATAGCAGCTTGAAAGCTCTGCAAGTTCTACTATTTTAGCATAACAGATATAAGAAAGTAAACTTACAAGTTACACTGGAAAAAAAGAAGTATAATTTGAGACATCAACTAGGCACTGTTGTAAGGCATGAAATCCTTGGAACAGCAACTGTGAATGAGTTATACCAATAGTGGAAAAACTGAATGATTTGGGGGGCAACGGTGTTAGAATTGGCAAAAAGAAAGAAGAAAAATGTTAGATCAGATCCAAATGCCTACCTACCCATCATTCTGTTCTACCATGGTGAATTAGATGGCTTTAGGAGCTTTCTTGAGTGGATTAGCTTTAAGTTCTTACTGAAAATGTACCTTGTGACATCCTCTCAATTGTGCTCACCAGCTCTAGCCATAGTTCCATGGTGAATATTTTGAGTGAAAACCTTGACTACTACTGGTATTAAATAGCATGTATCAGTATAGTGGGCCTCAACAGCTCAAGTTTTTGAATTCATAGTTTGTTGGTTATGTTTTTAAAAACTTTATTTGGGATCAACAAGAAGGTTCAGAGGAGGGGACTTATTACTGCTTGTATTAGAACTGAAAGTATTTCCAATTTAGTTATTCCAGATGAGACTGAGCCCAAGTATATCACTGAGGCCAAAGGGTATGGTTACCGGACAAGACCAGAACTTGAAAATGCCATGTTGGAAACCCCCAAATATTTACAAGAGGAGCAGAGAAATATAAATGTAAAAAGTCAGCTGAGACGTTCAGCTTCTTTGGAGAGTGTGGAGGTATTTAAAGATCTATCTTCCAACTATTTGGAATGGATTGTTACATTTTACTACCACTCATGTATTGTGTTGTAATTGTTCCTTTTGTTACATTTGTGGCACCCCGGGCTTGATGAAATAGGCATCTGAGTCTCTGGAAGTCTTCTGTATTCTGATCTTTTCCAGATGCTCAGGAAATGCCCCAAACCTGACTGGCATTCAGTAACAAAAACATGGCTCTTTAGAGTCAAATTTGATATTTTTTTAATTTGACAGCCTGTGTAAAAATGAGTTATACAGATAGTCCTTGCTTAATGATTGCTCTGTTAGTGACTGTTTGATAGTATGATAGTGCTGAAAAAATAAATTTACAGCCAGTCCTTGCATTTAATGACCATCACAGCCTTCAATCTCAAGGAGAGTCACTTCTCCAACACATTGTCAATTGCCCTATAATTGTATCTTATGTTAGGCCACTGGAAAAAGTCAGATGTCTGTGGGAAGCATAGTTAATTTGAAGTTGTATTGACAGCTTTACACAATCTTCACCCATGTTTTGCCTTTTCTTGTTTTTCTACCCTTCATTCTGGCTATTGGACTGAATCTATGGAACATTAAATTCCGTTCTCTTTTTTAGAGTCTCAAATCAGATGGAGAGGCTGAAAACTCAAAAGAAGAACAGCAGCAGACCTTTGAAGGCCGAGGTGGGGTTCAGCAAAATAATGTGTAGCAAACATTGAAACAGGTTTTTTATTGCTCCTTTTCTTGAATTTCCACTTGGGAAGCTGGGTTATTAAGCTAGTGATGGACAGATTGGTATAAATTTGAATTGCATTTGCAGTGTTCTGAACTGTGGGGTTTCCTCAACCTTTCTGGCTTTGTGGACCGGTTGGCAGGGGGCGGGGGGGGAAGAGGATGGTTCTGTGCGAGAGATGGGCAAGCATGTGTGCACAAGTGGGGATGTGTGCGCGCATGCCTGCGCTTTCCCACCACTTCTGTGGCCGATTCAGAAAGGCTCAAGGCCTGGTAGTGGGCCAGAGCCTGGTGGTTGGGGACCCCTGAATTAGTATATAAAAAGGAAATCTATAATCATTATTTTCCACATTTTTCTCTAATACAATAGTTTTGAATATGGCTTCATTTAGTATGCATAATTCTTTCACATAAAATCCCTGAGAAACTCTATTCTTTCTTTGCATTTTTGATGTTCTTTCGTAGCTCCTTTAATGTCCTTTGTTTCTCTGATGCAGTTTTATGTAATAAAAAATATGTATGTTGAATTGCTCCAGAGACACTTTAGGAAAGGCAAAATAATGGGCAGCCATCTTCCATTCACCTTCATCCAGAGGTGGATTCCTACCAGTTCGGACTGGTTCTACCGAGTAGGTAACAGGCCGCTGGTGACATCACAGAGCCAGTTCTGCTCTGTGGGTGCTGCCATCTTTTTTTTTTTTTAATGGTTTTTGGGAAAAAAGTATTTTTTGGAATTTCTTTTGGTTTTTTTTCTTCTGCGCATGCGCAGAAGCCAAGTGTCCAGCACTACGCATGTGTCACCATCTTGTTTTCGGCCTTTTTTTGGGGGGGTCAGGGCTTTTTTCTACTGTGCATGTGCGCGCGCATGAGGCACGCCCACGCGGCGCAGGAGGGAGAGAACCGGTGGTGAGGTAAGTTAGAATCCACTCCTACCTTCATCCACCTGCATCTCTCCAAAGGTTTGGCCAAAGCCAAATCTTTAACAACCCTCCAGCATTCATTTTACATTTTTTTTAAAGCATTAGGGAATTTTTTTGTAATAAAGCCTTCATTCAGTGGAGATTCTGGTTTACTCTGTCTTGCAGATCTTGGTGGATTTCTTTTATATCCATATTTAGAATTAAATAGGAAAAGCCTGGAGATAAAATAATCTGTTTCTGATGTTTTTGATTATTACTGAAAAAATACATTAAAACTGAAATATGTATCTAATTAATAATATATTAATAAAGGTAATTAATTAAGATATCACTAATATCTATGTTATATAATATATAAAATATTTTCCATTTCATAGAAATGCCAAATTAAGGGTTTGGAGAAAAATTCAGAATAGAATATAAATTTAATTTGATTTTCGGTTGAGGATTTATATAACGAATGGTCTTTGATAAGAACAACAGCGTAATTAGAAGTTACAGCTCTTGCTAATGTAAGATTAATCTTTTGTAGGTCAAATATGTACCTGGGATGATAATCTCATTGACAATTCTAGAGAAGGATTGTCCACCTCATGTTTGAACACGACTGAAAATCAGATTAGGGTTACTTGGGAAGATCTTGGCATTGGAAATAATGGATACCTCGACAAACAAGAGCTGGATGCTGTTTGTAAGAACATTGGAGTCAAAGAGATGGAAAAAGAGGTGGGCTAAACTTGACTTTTGGAAATGCTCATCTCAGAAAGTTTACTTGATGACTGAATGTGAAAATGGTGGCTACATATGGACTATTCAGCATTTTGGCGAGGCCTCAGGTGTACAAAGTATTCTCTGTGCATTGCTTTAGCAATTGTAATTATTGCCTCCCAATAGTACATCAGTATTTTAAATAAACCTGAAGAAGCTTTATATATGCTATATTTATATATGCTTTATGTATGCTTTATATATGCTATATATTTGTTTTTCAAGCTGCTATTTCCCTCCTGTATTTTATTCCCACAGCTTCCTTCAACAGTGGAAAGGCTGGAAGGAAGAGCAAATGAGGATTGGAATCTAGATTACATTGGAGTGGGAAATTGATTCAATCTCTTAGTCTGGATTGTCCCTATTTTAGCAGAAAATTACCAGTAGTTTGAGGTCATGGATTGGGGCTTTGGAGAAGGATGGCCTTTCCCTCTAAAAGTCTTACATCTTAGTCCTTCCTGCATGCAGGAGAGAATACACTACTTCTTTCTTCAGTTGAGGGAAGACAATGTCTTTCTCTGTGAATGAAGAAAACAAGAGCTTTCCCATCTTTCATTCTATGCAGAGAAAGTTAGATTTTCAAACTAGTAGACCAATGCTGGATATCTTTGGTGGTAAGGCCCACTTTGAATTCTCATATGCCAAGTTGCTGCAGTGTGAGATGGTTAGGTGTTTAACCCATATTAGATTCTATCCAGGTTATGAATACCAGACTCTGCTTGTTGCATTAACTAAACCTTCTAGAATATTGATTTATGTGCCGTTCAATCCCAAAATTAGTTAAATTAAATTAATGCTTGTGGTACAACACTTTAAAAACCGTATCTTTTCTATAGGAACTTGAAGAATTATTTTACAAATTGGATAGTGATGGAGATGGCAGAGTAAGCTTAAAGGAATTCCAGCATGGCTTATTCAGTCACATCTGCGTTCCTTGTCCTTTTTCTTCCACTCCGCTTAAATCAAAAAGGCAAAGATCACACTCTAATCAGGTAATTATTCTGAGCAATATTTTCTTTATAAAATTCTTGGTTCCAAAGGGAAAATATTTGAACGTTCAAAAGGCTTCCAGTTGTTGCATTTTCATACAGACTGGTGTTATGATTTTTATGACATAAGGGCCAAGATCTAGTGTTTTGAATTGGTTGGATTCAAACACAGTAGTATGATAGTATTTTAAATCAAGGTCTGTGGAATAAGTTGTAATAGCCTGGTTCATATGTAACAGTGGATTATAATGGGTTGGTTTGCATATCTTGCTAAGCTAAAATCAAGACAGATAATGATCTATAACAATCTTTCTCAATCTTGGCATATTTTTTCATACTTTTCAAAGTGTTATGCCTAGAGGCAGGCAGAGCTTGAAATTTTATTGCTAATAGAAGCACATACAGAAATAGGAATCAACCTGGAGAAAGGGGAAATGGTATAAATTATAAGCATAACAGGGTCAGAGAAGACTTTGTGTTGGGTGCAATCCAATGTGTGTAGCTTGGGTCCAGCAGCCTGCAGGCTTTGGTCAATATAACAAAATTATTGGACTTTCTCTTAACTTATTTTATCTAATAGATGCAGAGTCTGCTCTGTATGTCATTAAATGTATTATGGCTTATTTATTGATCATCTCCACTTTGGTGGCCTCATTAGCCTTTTGCCCAAGTGTGTGGTTGAATATCTCCCACTGGTGCAGGAAATCTTAAACAACTAAATCTATATTTCCAGTTTGTGTATTCTGTTTAAGAAAAAGCAGGTTTCCAAAGCTGATTTAAAAGGGGAAAAAACCCCAAATCATCCTCACACAAGATAATATTGCGTACTGAGTTCAAGTGGGTATCTACAAATTAATTTTTTTCAAATTAGGCTTGATTCCTGGTGATATTTCTGCAACTTTCTTGGCAATTATACAGAACTGCCCTTAGTTTCCTTTAATACGTTTTTCCCCCAAGTTCTTAATCTCACCAATGAACCTGGAATTCAATGGTAATGGCACAGCCTGTTGAATTCCCCATTCTGTACAAAGTCAACCAGATATTATAGATAAATAATGAGTTGTGTTGTGGCCCCCCAGCAGAGCTGGCAGCAGATTTGGACAGTGAGGAGGTTGGGGAGGAACATGGGCCAGTCCTGGAGTCTGGGGAAGGCTCTGATGAGGGCTCTGTGTCAGAGGCAGAGAGGCGGCCAGAACTGGATGCCAGCTATCAGCTGCCTTCAGAGGCAGACATGAGTGAGGCAGACGAACAACGGGAGCCTGTTCCCAATGTGCGCATGCGCAGAGTTGCCAGACAAAGGGAACAATTAAAGAACAGGGTCTACTTGGGAGTAAGGCCAGATGTTGAATGGCCCCTCCCAGAGGAAATAAAAGAGCGAGAGGGGAGGGGAGTTTGCAGGAGACAATTAATTTGCTAATTGGTTTGTGACTCTCCGAGACTCCTTGCCAAGTTCTGCAGATATCGGCCTGTCAGTTCTCCAAGCCAGATAAGGTCTGTGGCTGTAAATGCTCCCCTGAAAGACTTTGCCGGTTGTGAATGAACAGAATTCACAGGAAATTAATAAAAGGGTTTTTTGTAGGGACAGCAAGTTTGTTTCATGCTCTTGGGAAGCCTTGGTCAGAACAAGTTCAGGACTTTCTGATGTAACTACATGTTGTTTTTAAATTCTTTCCTAAATGTTTGTTCCCCATTCATCTAAACTGAATCACTTACTTTTCATCTCTCCACCGCTGATTTATTCCTACAACATGCAGACTTTGAAAGACAATGGACAACGAACTGCAATGCCATCTCTTTTATCCAACTCAGCGGCTTTGAATCTTTTCTCCAGCATTAGCGATGGCAGTGGTTTTGCAAGTGTGGAGCAAGTTGTCTCCATCTGGGCCTGGGAAGGGGTTGAAAACTGCAAAGAGATTGTTAAGGTATCCGTAGCTCTTCTTTGGTGGTTTTCCTGGGAATTCTTAGCATGATGTTTTTCATAGTAAGGGATTTAATATATTGATAAGGAAAAACAGATGGAAATATGGTTGGGACTCAGTGTATCAGCCATTGACTGGACATGGAAAGAAAGGAAGGACAAGCCACGCAGTCTGACTGATGAACCTGAAAAGGTCCCTTGACTTTGCTTGTGGGAAGCAGGCAGGGAAGATCACAAACAATGATCTCATGACTGCTGGGCATCCGAGCCAGTTGCCAAGTTCCCAAATCACAGTCTTATGATCACAGTGGTGCTAGATAGCCAGAACTTTGAGGACTAGTCATAAATACCACTTGTTCAGCAATGTTGTCATTTGGATTGGTCACTGAACAAGTGGTAATTAACTACCTATATATGAATAAAGACAGACCCTCATGCAAGGTAAACTAATATGAAAGTCATTTAATTTTGGTACCTCCAGAAATTCCGGGGAATACAAGTAGTATTCAACTTATGACCACAATTGAGCCCAAAATTTCTGTTGCTAAGTCAGACGGTTGTTAGGTGAATTTTGCCCCATTTTATCACCTTAAGTGAATCATTGTTAATAACATGGTTGTTAAGTGAATCTGGCTTCCCCATTGACTTTTCTTGTCAGAAATTCGCAAAAGGGGATCACATGACCTGGGAACACTGCAACCGGTGTAAATACCGGTATTTGTCAGTTGCCAAGCACCTGAATTTTGATCATGTGATCATCAGGATGCTACAACGGTTGTAACTGTGAAAAATGGTCATAGGTCATTTTTTGCAGTGCCATTGTAACTCCAAATGGTCACTAAACGAACTATTGTAAGTCAAGGACTACCTGTAATCCCTTCTCTGCTCATGTTCATACAAGCTAATTTGTTTAACCCATTTGCCATCACTATCATAATCATTATATCTTTAATAGTCTTATCTTTTATGTCAAATATGCAAATCTACAAAGTTTTTTCTGACATCACAGCTTTAACAGTTTGCACTTCTTGCTTTCCTTTAGTCTTGTTTAATATCTTTCCTGCTCCTAAATAGTTCATCCATTCTGCCTTGAATCTTTAATCCAATCCCTTAACTAAATAGCCCAATGACTACTACTCCTTAATATTTGTTTAATGCCAACATTCTAATGCTATATTTATAGTTTAAGGGCGAGCTCTTAGGATTTAGTTTCTCTTGATTTTCATACTTTGTCTTTTTATAGAGTCTTGATTATAATGTGGAGGAGCGAGTGAATCTTCTAGAGCTTTCTATGATCCTTGATGATGAATTAATTGCTTTCAAGAATGGACTTCAACAGGCAGCTGTTGCCTCTTATAAGCATGAACTTCATCATCTACAGTAAGTAGTTTTTGCTTTGGCTTTTGAGACCAATGATGTTATAGTATGTGTGTAGAAATTTCAGAGTCATCATTGTAAACTGCCTATTCATCTAATTGTTTGCATCAAGACCACATCTGTATGTACAAATGCATAGTGCTGTTACATGAGATTGTTATTTAGCTAAACAGTTTCACGTGTCATCAGTTGCAGAGAGAGATTATATATATTATATTTATGTTTATATATTGTCTGTAGAGCTATGATACCTTAACAGGAGCAACTGAAATTTGGAGGGATTGTAACACATTTTCTTTCATTTTAGAGCACAAGTGGAACGGATTTCCATTGAGAGAAACAAAACAAGATCTGAGCTGGAAAAGGCTAAAAAGAGGAATTGCCAGCTTTTTAAGGAAGTAGATGATAACCATAGTGCTCTGGAGCACCACAATGAGAGTAAACTCAAGTGATTATTGTCATTGGGAAAAATAATTATTACACTATATAAAACTATACCAAATAAAAATACTAAAAGTTCTTATTATAGACAGCCACAATACAAATGATGATGGCATGATTTTCCAATTGGTTTGATGGTATTTCTGTCAAGGCAGTCTTTCTTCCATACCTATCCCCTTTCTAAATAGCATTTGTGGTGTCTTAATTCTTTTCTCTGAATTCTAATACTCATTGTCTTTGTTATTTAATTTGAATTAAATTATATTTTATTCCCATTTAAACTATTTCATAAAGTACTTAATTATTTATACAATATGACAAAGCATAAATATAAGTGGATAAATATTTTGTAAGATGTCTAATTCATAAAAGTTATGGGGGAAATCACAGTGACAAATGGCAAAATACATAAATTATATCAACATACTTTGATCTAATCATCCCAAAATACAAGTTCTTGTTATAATAATTTTAAAAAGTATTATCATTTTTTAAAAAGGATCTAATTACTATAGACATTTCTTCACTTGAACTATTTCTAACCTATGGAGGCAAATGAAGGGTAGCTATGACTGATAAATAAAAGTATAAAAAATAATTTGTTTTATTTCAAAGTGTGATCGTTTTTTTGCAAAAGTGTTTCAATTTAATACCTAAATGAGGTAATAAACGGGCTTGCAAATCTCAGCTGTGATGTTTCCTACATTACAGATCTCTTGAGCGAGATTTCAAAGAAAGGCTAATGGCAATAAAGTCTGAAGTCAAGATGGAACAGGAATTGCTCATGCAACAAATGCACCATCAGAGAACCAAGTTAGAAGCAGATTTCAGGTACCTTCAAGAGGAGGACTCTAGTGTAAGGAAGAAGCTGACCTTGATGATCAAGGTAAGGGCTTGGGCTGTTGTCTTATGTTCAGAGCAGCTAAGCCATCATACTAAGATTGAAGATTCTCAACCACGTGTAAAATATCATATCCAAGAAGGTTGAATTCCAAGGGTTAGAAGTTAAACATTTTGGGTCTATGTCGATTTTCTTTCAAGGTGTACAATTAGGCCCACTGTTAATGGAGAGAAAAAATGAGTTAGATAAAACTAAACTATAGTTCTTTCTCTGTACAATGCAAATCTTATCAGTTTCAATTTGTCACTTCTGAAATTTCACCAGCCAGTTATATGTAGGTTTACCGTCATGAGGTAAAACGTTGATCTGTTTTTTTGATTGACTAAAAGCTGGGCTTGTTCAGGAATGGCATTCTGCATCTGTTAAGGCTGCAAAATTGCAGCATATGCAAAGTCTTGGAATGTCTTCTTGGGACTGTGTCAGTTCTTAGTGTAGACAGGATGGGGGGATTAATCATTTACTCAGTTTTTCATTGTAAAGGCTCTCTAATTGTGCAAAAGTACACATAGTCCGACTTAACCATTCAAAGTTACGATAGACTAAAAAAAAGTTATTTATGATATGTCCTCAAAGTTACAGCTGCCACCCTCAGGTCACCTGATTGCATTTGGGGTGCCTGGCAATTGTCTCACATTTATGACCAGTTAGGGTCCATGATCATATGACAATGATTTCTAGCTGAAAACATTAAAAAGCATTCATTTACTATGCTGGATTTGTTTAACAACCTCGTGGTTCAACAACAAAGCAGTGACCTGTTTTACAATGCGGTCATAAAATTAAGTCAGGTCAACCACAACAACTTAATGATTCTGGGTCAAATTGTGATTATTAAGCAAGGATTACCTGTAGCAGGTCAAATACGGAGATTTTGGCCTTGCTTTTCCTTGAAATTCCAGTTCAGATATGGTAGGTCATTGTTGCACAGAAGAACATTCAAACATGCAATACTTTTTCTGCTTTGTGAACTAGTATAGTAAGTAGCTGTACCGTATAGCACTAATTAAAGTTCAGTTTTTGACAATATTGGTTTTGATCACAGATTTTTCTACATGCTATATTTAGTGTGCTGCTGTTTTCTTGCTGAAGAGTTGCAAAATTTAGATTTTATCTTTCATTTTCTTCCATGTGAATGTATTTTTAAAGGAAAATAGTCGCTTACAGAATGAAGTTGCTGAAGCGGTTCAAAAACTGAGTGAATCTGAAAATCAAGTTTTGAAACTTCAAGGAGATCTTAATTTTATTTTGAAAGACAAGGTAATTCCATATTGGTGAAAAATGATTTTCTTTCTTTCTGAAATCTTAAATCCATTTGACTAGTGTAAAAATCAAATTTTGAGTAAGAGTCTTGTATGTAAAGCCTTGTGGCTATAGTATCTCCTACATAACTATTCAGTTTTTTTGTTAGTAATAATGAAGAATTTCCTTCTCCGCCCCCCCCCCCGGGGG
>JANHFT010002010.1:17578-30187 GCA_032467955.1 Pseudoxenodon macrops | reverse complement strand
AATTATTAAGAATTTAATTATCCCCCCCCCCCCCCAGTCCTTTTGGCTGAAAAGGGCTGCATTAAAAAAGGTCTAGGCCCTCTTAAAAATTTTTTAATAATTTATTTTAAATAGTTATTCTGAATATGGTTACATATTATTTACATAAAGCAATTGCTTACTATTCACGTAAGCTTTGGTAAAATGTCTGCAAGGACAATAAAAAGACAAAAATATTTAAAAAGCCCTTTTGGCATAACTATTTCTGTACAGGTTTGATCTGCTCATGATGACAACTCAACAGAAGCTTTGCTGTACTTTTGGTACATTAGGTTTGATTTTACTCTACACTGCCCAGAGTTGTTTTGTAGATTTGGACCGTATTATAAAAAAAATAAATTAAAAATATGTTGTAACTCAAGGTATTTTTAGAGCTAACTTCAAAGGCTTTCTTTCCAATTTTGGAACAATATACTAATTAAAAAAAAAAACAATTTTATTTGCTTCAGCTGGGATTACTGGATCCATACAGTACGGAACTATTTGATCAAGAAGCACGCTTTGCTGAAATCATTCAGGAGTATGAACTGCAATGTCGGGTAGGTGGTTTATTTTTAACCTCATAAATATGAACAGTGGAAAGCCAGAAATGAGGTGAGCAGGAAAGAAATTGTCCATATTTCACAACTTTGTCCAACTTTCTTTTACTAACTACTGTATGGAAGCTTTTTACTAATCATTTACTATTGAATTAATAAATCTCTTGTACAATAATATAAAACATAATTGTCCTGCCTATTGAAATAATCCATCTGAATCATGCTAAGCAGATGCCTAGTTGTTTGATATATACCTATCTGGGAACATTCTATTACTGTTATTTTCATTCCTCTGCTTTTTGTTGGAAAATCATAACCATTGGTAGGTGGCAGGCTAATGGAGACTTCTAAAAAAAGACCCCTCTTGTGTATTATTTCATGCATTCTACCATCCACTCAATTCCCTTCCCTTTTTTTGTTTCCACATACATTCAATTTGGTGCTGCCTACCTAATCATAGAGGGTGAAGGTGAGCGTTGCATTTCCAAGTGTGCTCATTTCCTATATCTGTAATGAATATTTATTTTAACCTTGAAAACTTTACTATTTTTATTTCAATAGTTCTGTATAACATAAGTACCTCATGATATATACAACTATTGAATACTCTTGGCATTGAATCTAGTCAGCTTAACATTCAGAAACTCCAGCTATGTGTCCCTTGCTATCTAAGGAAATAATCAGTTATTTTTGTCAGCATTTCTAGCAAGCTCAGACTCTTCTGAGAATTGATTTGGTTTGATGTTTGAAAATGTGCTTTAGTTCTACAGCTGTACTACTGTTAGTGCTTGCCAAAATGGAAACAAATGTTTGTTTTGAAAAAAAATAAAAATCTAAAGATATTGTGTATGGAACTCTCAGTTTCTTAAGGACTTCTTTTGTAAATGGAATTGCTATATCTGATTTTGCATGTTTGATCTCTCTAACATCTGTTGTTAGTAATGTTCACATATTACTTCTAAACAAATAAGATTATCCAGGATTGTTGCACAATTGGGATAGTAGTACTACATCCCATAAGATTGCATGTTAAATAAAAATGAATCCCAGTGTTGTTCTTGCATGGATGTGCAAACGTTTAGGAGAATTATGATAGAAAATGGGCTTTTGAATTTAGAAGAAAATTCTTTGGGCTCAATTCAATATTTTCATTGCACAAGAAATCTTTGTTCTTCGTGTAGGAAAATGCTTTTCTACATACAGAATAGAATCTTTAAAGGTTAGCAAATGTGCTTTGAACTGTAGCTATTGGTAGAATTCTAAACTTTGGGTGTTTTGGTATCAGGCCCAAAGATCAAGAAACCCATGCAGGGTTACTGTTAAGCAGTTTCCTTTATTGTTCCTCACCTATAGTCAGAAATCTTTCCAAACTAAAGCAAACTACTTAAATATATACTCTGAGAACCTTTAGGGAGGAGCTAACTTGACCCTCTTCCTTCAGCCAAACTACTGGATCTAAACTTGGCTCTCTTCTTCCTCTGGAATGCAGCTCCTCCAACCTGGGAATTCAGACTATATTCCACTTATCTGGTCAGCATATTAGTTCTCAAAGGGAAATGCTTATTTATGCTAATGGGACTCTTGGAGTTTGGCCTCTGTGTGGATGTTAAAGGTTAGAATGGTCAGAGGTTTGCATGCATTCCTCCTCCATATTCATATACACAGTAAATACACATTATTGCAACAAGCAAGCACAACATTTTATAAGTAAAATACTGTCCGTGTACACATTAAAAAGAACCACTGGAAAGTGACAGGCTTTTTTTTAAGGCTGCTTTGAGATGCTTTACATTTTTATCAGCCCTGTTGCAGCTTGTTCTTATTCCTCAAGAGACTGAGCAAGGATTGGTGTTTGTAGCACAGAAAAACTGACCATCAGCTAAGCTCCAATTTAGACTTTCAATCTCTATCTTGTGTCTTGCAGGTTTTCTTCAGGTTTGTTCCCAGATTCATTTTAAAGAATATTTTAAAGCTGGCTCCATAAACCAGTCTTCTCCAAGATTAGATTAAAAGATAAGTGAGGATGCAGATTGCAGAACTATAGTCTAAAACACAGATTCTGACTAAGTTGACTTAATGTGTAATAGTAAATAAGAAAGACATAGGAGTGGGGATAACAATAATTCACTCATAGTAGTGGACGCTTCCTTTTTGGCAGGGTAAAGAAAACATCTCTGTTATATATTTATAATAAATCAAATTAGAATTTTGTTTCGTATCAAAGATTTAATTTACTGTATACTATGTCAGGAATGGGCGCCTTGTAGCTCTGAGGACTTCTTTGCTCTACAGCCTTCAAAGCCCCTCTTGAACATGATTGCCAAAATGATACTATTAGACTCATTAAAATTGTGGTGTGTATCCTAAAATAAACAAGAGTTTTTATTCCCCCAACCCTGAAAGAAAAAAGAAAGTTCTATCCAGTCAGACTAGCTTGTTAAAAGGGAGAATCGTGGCTTCATGTTATGTTGCATCAATGGGTTTACAGCTTGCTTCACTCCTTTTGATACATGTACCTTTGATCCAAGCAGTATTGCTACTGTTTCCCATATGTTAAAGTGTATTTACAGGGAGTTGAATGTATGTTGCTTTCATTACCTCCTATCTTGTTTTGTTGAATTCAATGAAATGTGTGATATCAATATATCCCCAAGCTTGAAAGGATTCAGTCACCCTATCTGAAGACTCTGCAACTGATGATGGTTCAAACCATTGTAAACTTGCCTAAATTAATATTTCTCATCATTAAACAACTTGTATTTAAAAGTACTTAGATTCATGATTGTCCAATCTTTTGGCTTGCCTGAAGAGGAGAGTTGAGTGAAGGGGAGTTGTTTTAGGATGCATATAAAATATGTAATAGACTTAATAATGTATAGAAATAATAAACTTCCTTTATTTTTTATTATCTTGTGGAGCTGCACTATTAGCTGTCCAGAGCCACATGTAACCCATGGGCTGCGGGTGTTTTGCGGTTGCTCAGTTTTTCTCTTCTTTGTAGAGGTTTTTAAGTATAATTCTAGAGTTAACAATTCTAGTGTTATCCCATTTGTATAAGAATGGTTTATAAGCAAATATCCATACTCCTGAAGATGGAGTTCATCCCACCACATACTTCTAAGATCAGCTACTTTGTGTGTTTCACTGTAGTTTTCTGGCTGCTTATAGGAACTGCATGACAAGAATGATGAGCTACAGATGGAGGTGGAAAAACTGAGATCCCTGCTGCATGCAAACAAGCCTAACCTAGCATGCTGGAAAATTAAGACCAACAATACTGGAGAAAGGCCCTATCCTGGAAATGAAAAAGCTAGCATTATAGGTGGGTAATGCAAATCAGGCATGGTTATTCAGAACAGCTTTCTGCATCCTGTTGAAATCTGGATGTATTGCATGCCTGCTCCCAGAATTGCCCACATAGAGGAATTCTAGAAAATGATTCAACATATCTGGACTTCACCAGGATGGGAAAGACTCTTCATGCAAGAAGATATTCAGGGCCTTTCTGCATGGTGAGAGGGGCTTTAATGTTTTCCATTCTATGACAGTTTTCCCCTAACTTCAAGTTAGGGAAAGCAGTTGAGCGCAGACACTGCTGTTGCTTAATACTGGGTGTCCTGCTGCTACAATTCAGTGCTAAAGCAAAATATGCATTGATTTTATTATTTATTGCATCCAATCTTGATTTGCATCTTGAATATGTTTCTTTTAAGACAACATTGAAAAGGAAGATCACTTTCTTGGATATCAGCACTTATCAACCATAGGCCAAAATGTAAAGGGATGAATAAGCATATATATTGTCTAAATCTAAAACCTCCCAAGCACCATAGCATCCTAGAATTTAAATAATCCTAATCTAATCCAATCCATTCCTTTATAAGTAAAATACCAGTACGGTATCATAAGTGTAATTTATAATTTTTTCTTGATTCTTCCAATCTGGGACCCCATAGTTTTCCCAAACAACTTTTTTTAGGGCTGTGGTTATTTTTCTCCTATGTTTTGTTTTGTACTATAACTTCCATGATTTAATTCACTACTCTTGTAGCTACGGGTTAATCAGTAATAGTTTTCTTGTCTCCATGTTTTTCTAATAATAATTTACTTACAGATGACACTTTTATAACATCTAATCCCTATTCAGTAAGTATAGAAACAGAACTTCTGGTGGAAGACTTAAAAGAACAAAATCGAACTATAAAAACACAGCTAGAAACTAAGGTAAGTAGGAAGACTCAATTCTTAATATCCAATCTACAAGTATAGAAGTTATAATCAGCAGAACTCGAATTTTTTACATGTAATAACTCCACAGAGTAGTTTCAATAGAGGCACTGTTGAGCTGTCCACAGTCTTCTAAGTTTTGTTGATAGAATGGCAATAATCATTTCTCCAATGTAAGTTAAGATTTTTATTACACACACACACACACACACACACACAGTATATATATATATATTTACACACACACTCATTTAAGCTACTTTTTCAGTTTAGTATTTTGAAATAACTCTAATAAATACAGTATTATAAATCCAATGCTATAAAGGAACTTCTGAGTGTAATACTATAACAGAGAGCAAGCATGGTCTAAACAAATTGATAACATTTAAATTAATTTTTACAAACCATACAAATTCCAGAAGAACAAGATACTCTTTTATTTAGATAGCTATTTGTTTCGTATATAAATTCCATGCACTGGAAATGTCAAATATCTTGGGTGATGAAATCATTTAAATTTTAAGTAACTATTTTGAAATGGTTTCTGATTAAAAAAAAATTTTTTACTGTTCTAGGTCAATTTTTATGAACGGGAAATAGAACTAATAAAAAATAATTTTGAGAAAGAAAGGAAGGATATTGAGCAAAGTTTCAAGATCAAGATTAGTGAATTGGAAGAACAGAAGAATGCCCTGGAAGAACTGAATGAGAAATGCCAGGCAGTGATTGATGGTTTGAAAAGCCAGGATCAGAAGCTAGATCCCACCAAAGAAATGAAGAGATTTGAGAAGGAGAGGGCAGAAATGGAGCATTGCTATGCTAAAGAAATTTCAAACTTAGGTCAGAGGCTGGCCCAGGAAAGGGAAAGACTGGAAGACGACTTGAAGATGAAGCATGAAATGAAGCATGAAATGGATTTTATGAGGTTTGGAAGCCTTATATTCTTAGGATCCTAAATATGGGTACTTGCCAGTACAAATAGTAATTCTTTATGCATAAATAGGAAAAATTCTGCTATGTTAATAGATGAAGTTGAATCTTTAAAAGGAAAGTAAAAGGTAAAAACTGCTTCAACTCAATGATAATTTCTGGTGTCTTTGAGGACCCATTGATGCAGTTTTCTTGGCAATAATAAAGAAGTAGTTTGTTACTGGTTTCTTTTAGAACGTTTTTCAGTTTCGCAGTCTAGCCTATAGCCCTGACATTCCTTGATTCCTTGGTTGCATAACCAGCCATAACCCTGCTTGGCTTCAAAGCCTAGCCAAGATCAAACAGACGCTACCATTTGCTGATTCAACTTAGAAAGAGAACGATAAAAAACCATGGCAACATCTTTCTTTAGTAATAAGACAACATTGTATATTTCTTTTCATCGTATATCAAAATGATGGGGCTATTTTTGTGAAATGTGATCATCTGAACTAGGAAATTGTTAGTTGGTATTTCTTTTGAGTTATTCTTTATATGCAACCTAATTAGCTTGAATATTTTCAAAAATAAAAAAAATCAATTCACAGTAATTATCTTTTGTTTAGGTGCATTTGTGTGCTGCCTTTTTTAGGTGGCTCCAGATGATGCATATAGTGACTACCTTGGCTTATAATTAACTCTATAAAGCACTTAAGAGGTTTGTAAAAGCCTGTCAACTGAAGTATCCCTTTCTCATTGGGAACTGCCTTAGTATCTGCCAGAACTATTCAGTCAGGTTGGCTGAGAATTCTGGGAATTATAATGTTTCCAGATCTGCACCCTATCAGCTAAGGGAGGTTCATTTGAATAAACAAGTATGTATGGTAACTTTGGCCTTCCTCATATCAGATGACTAAATTTGTTATTTTCAGTTTGTAGGACTATGGAAAAATGGATATATGTGTCAGGTCCTGATGCTTTTGACAAACCAAGTAGGAGTAAACTGAGGTGTCAATAATCATTAAGACAAAACTCAGATGGTTAAAGATTGTACAATTTCCTGAGATTGGATAGTTTCTACAAATAGTCTTGGAGAAACCATATCCTCTCAAAGTCTAAAGGAGAGAGATCCACAATTGTTTATTGTTTTATATATTATTTATATACTATTAAAAGAATAGTGAATATATGTTGCTCAGGGTAAAATCTTTGGTGTTCTCTAAGCATGGTTGTTATCAGAAGTCCAGCTCAGAAAATACCAAGATCCCAGTAATTTTTCTTTATTTGGATGAATTGGAATATAGCAATAGCACTTAGACTTATATACCGCTTCATAGTGCTTTACAGCCCTCTCTAAGCGGCTTACAGAGTCAGCATATTGCCCCCAACAATCTGGGTCCTCATTTTACCGACCTCGGAAGGATAGAAGGCTGAGTCAACTTTGAGCCTGGTGAGATTCGATCTGCCAAATTGCTAGCAGCTTCTGACCAGCAGAAGTAGCCTGCAGTACTGCAGTCTAACCATTGCGCCACCGCGGCTCATATATCTAGAATTGCCATGATAGAGAAAGCTATTTTGGGGATATATAGCAAGGACAAAAGATTTTGGTGGACATTAGCATTAGTAATGCAGTGCTGTGTCATCTTGCAACACAGATATGGATACTGTTGGAACAGAGTGCTTGTTAATGCTTGTGGCATTTTTAGCATTTAACCTTTAAGACGCAAAATCTAACATCTCATCATCATAATTGGTTTGGCAATGTACTTTATTGAAAAAGGTGTAGCTAAAAATAGTGTTATCCAAAAATACCTTATTTAAAGCAATTGTGATTTAGTAAAATTACTCTTACCCATAATTTCAAGGAAGACATTATAACTTTCCTTCTGGTAGATTTTTAGCTACTTGAAAATTATTTTTTTCTATTTGCATGATCTATTTATTTTTAGTCCATTTTCGAACAAAAATGGTGCTTAACTCACCACAAGAGTTCCATATACATCCTGAACTAATTCAACTTCATTTTTTTTTCTTTTTGTTATGCAGAATGGAACTGCACAGGGTTTCAGAAGACAATATCCACTTAAAAAATAAACTTGGAAAATGTCAGCGAGAAATAGAGGAGATTGGTGACACAAATCAAAAGCAGAGGTAATTATTTTTCTTTTCATGTGTGTATTAAAGTTTGCACATGAAATGCCTTAACTTAGGAGGAAAAACATGCAAGGGGAGGAAATTAAAATTTGATGAATGCTATGGTCTCTGGGGTCGCAAAGAGACGCACACAGCTCAACTAGTGAACCATAACACAAAGAAAAGCCATTTGGCTATGTTAGCCCTTCCTAATCTGCTGCAGGTCCTAGGTTTTAGATTTGAACTCCAGGAAACAAGCTCAGAAAATACTTCGTTTCTTTCTATGATAATCCTGTGAAATATATTTTACGTACAATATTCTTTTGCAAATAGGGGATGCTCAGATAATACTGGAAAAATAGAAATCTAAATTGTATAGCAATTGTTAGCCTAGGTTTTATGAAAGCACAGGCTTTCAACATACAACTTGAAGATTGAGTCAGGAGAGATAGGTAGGTAGAGCAGCAGATGTTTACCTTTAATCTCCTTTTCCATGAATATTCATCTTATAGAAGCACCCATTTTTAGATGGAAATCTTAGCCAAAGGGGTACTTGAGGATGCTGCCAGCTCCCTCAAAATTAGACATGGTTCAGTTATACCTGTCTTGAGCCAGTTCACTGTTATAAACAAGAATTATAGAGCTACAGTAGTAGTACAGTATAAAGTACAGTGAAAGACCATTAGAATTTCTAGAGTGATTCCAAATCTCATTATAATATTGATGCACAAAGTATGCTTCAGTTAATTATTATTTTTTCCAGAAAGCACATTGATGAATTGAAAATGGAAAGAGAGAAGATGATGTATGAAATAAAAGATTTAAATGACTTGGTAAGTGGTTAGAGTACCACTTCATTGGCCTTCTCACAAAGCCTGAATTTGAAACAGCGCAGTAGTAGAAAACTCAAGGTTGTAAGTTTCAGTCAAAAATAGATGGAGGGGGCAGGGGGACATTTTACAAGGACAAAACCATTATATGTTTTGCATTATTTATCAATGGCATCTTTTTTTGAAAAGGATTCAGTAGCAGGTGATAAGAAAGATCTATACCTTGAATTGTGAAGAACTTCTGCCAATTATTGAAATATGGTAATTGGCTAATGTCCTCAAATGGGAGTCTTACTAATTGTCCAGGACGTTAAACAGAAGCTTTTCTCAGTCATATCTGGACATTATCAGGGATTGAATGAGGGACCTTTTACATGCAATATATATGGGTCGATAGCGCTGGACTTTATGAAAAAAACAACCTTATGTGCATATAAGGTAGATGGCTGAGTTCCTAGATAAATCTCAGCAGTTATTTTTCCTGCATCTTAAGTCAGGTGATAATTATCCAGACACAAACAAATCTAAAAAGAATTGGGCAACTTTAGAAAGTGGTTGGATAATCTGAGTATCACTACTTCTAATCTTATCTGTGTAACCAATGCTACCAAGATTCAGTTCTGGAACATTGGCTGGATTTGCATGTTGTATTAAGCCATAAGGTGTTTGAGGTTGACTTGGCAGTTTAGTTTATTGAATAATCCATGATTAAACAATCAATGGCTTCCATATGTATAGAGTCAACTTGTTGCCTAGTAAAGCTATTTGATGAACTCTGTTTGAATTTCTAGCGCTAAAATGATCACTGTGTACTTTCAAAAGTTAATTGTTAAAAATAATCACATCTACAAAAGCTTTTCAGAATTCAGAACTATAAATTTGACTTTAATACTTTGTATATAGGTTTACATTATTTGCCCTACCACCAAAAATTCAGTTAATGTACTTTTAAAAAACAACAACAATCCGTCCTTTAATTCTAGGAGAGTTTTCCTCTTTCCTCCCTTCCTTTCTCTGAGAAAGGTAACAATATAATACATTTATTTTAAAGCAACCCCATTTATCTAGAATTTGAATCTAGGAAATCCCTACCTGATCCTTAGGATAATTTATAATCTTGTTTTGTGCATGCACAAATGTGATTATGATGAATGTCACAACATTGAAGGTCTGAAATCTTTTTTCAGAACAAATGCTGCAAAGAGGAAATCTTACAGCTGAACACCAGGACTGCTCAGCTAAGCCATGAGTACATTGAATTAAGCAGCAAGAATAAAACCAGTCAGAAAACAATCAAGATACTGAATCAGAGGTTTCTTGAATTGGAGAGCCAAAAAGAACAAGAAACTATGGTAGCCAAGCAACTTCGGGAGGCCTCTGCTGAGATGAAAAAGGAGCATGTTCAGCAGCAGTTGACATGGCAGGGCGAAAAGGACTTGCTAGATCTAGAGCTGAAATCAATGAAGGAAAAGGTAAGGCTGATCTAGGAGAGAAGTCA
Organism: Pseudoxenodon macrops; assembly: GCA_032467955.1. Taxonomy (NCBI): domain Eukaryota; kingdom Metazoa; phylum Chordata; class Lepidosauria; order Squamata; family Pseudoxenodontidae; genus Pseudoxenodon; species Pseudoxenodon macrops. The sequence goes on along the minus strand of JANHFT010002010.1, from coordinate 20,012 downwards.
CTGCATTGTAAGTGTGTGTGACGCTTCATAATGTACTACAGTGATGAACAATCTGCGGCCCCATGGCTGCAGGCAGATATTTGGTCCTCCTTTTGCAGCTGTTTTAATCTACCTGATCATGATTTCTAAAAGCTGGTTGCACAGATACTATTTTGTGGCGTAGGGCAGATGAAAACTAGTGTAAGCTCTAAAATAGCCACATTACAGCTGAGAAACACAACTAAGTTCCCAAATTCCCATCCCTGTGTAATGTGGCCCTACCTACTTTGCTCCAAGTGTTAAATGTAGCATGTGGCATCAAACAATGGATCGCCTCTGCTGCAGTGTTTCATGTAGGAAAACCTGTGTCATGTTGGCCAAGCCAAGGCAGCATTTAGATAACATATCTGTTATGGGGATCATGAATTAAGACTATTTTGCCTTCTAGCCTTGCTTTTTAACATGGTGTAGGATTATGATACTTTAGTTGATTGAGGAACAACATTTGCTGCCAGATAAAATAAATAATAATACAGGCAGTCCTCAACTTACAACCATTCATTCAGCAACTGATTGAAGTTACAACAGCAACAAAATGAATGGTGATCACAAATGGTCCTTGGATTCTGACTACAAACCCCCTTGTAGTCACATGATTGTAATATGGGTGTTTGAGAAATCTGTTAACACGTATGACCGGTTGCCAAGTGCCCCACAATCACATGATCGCCATTCCTAGAAAATCAGTGAGAAAATTGGCAAGGAAGATGGGAGATCACTGGGTAAATCTTCCCCGCCAACACACACTACCCAGCCCCTCTGGACTCACACTGCACTGGCCATTCATGCAACTCCATGCACCCTCCTTGACCTGGGCAGTGCATCTCACACATCCTCATGCACCCTCCTCGATCCACACAGAAAATTACCTTGCCTAACAACTGTGGGATTCAGTTAACAATAGCAACTGGGATTGATGTTGCTAAGTAATGCAGTTGTGCTTTGCAACTGCATTACTTAGTGTCAGAAATTCCAGTACCAATGCTCATTGTAAGTTGAGGACTACCTGTGCATTAAAAGAATACTGTAAATAACGTTAGGCAATATGCCTGATTAAAGTACAAATCTTAGAATCCAAATTTGGGTGTAGCACTATTCCATGTATTGAACTGTAATCCAGAAATTGTTTCCAAATAAGAATAAATTATACATCAAATTTAATTTTAGATAGAAAGTTAAATGAAAAATTAGCATTTATTTTACATAGTGGAATTAACTGTTAGAATGAATTTTGGCATGCAAATATCTTGACTGATTGCTAGGTTTTTCTTCTGCAGTATTGCTAATGTTAGCGTGCTAGTCTGTCTTTTTCTCTTGCAATATAGCTGTTAGAAGCTAACACCAGATTAAGCCAGGCTGAATCTCAGCATGCACATGAGCTACAACAACTGAAGACCCAGATGGACAATACAGTACCTAAGGACCATCTTGTTCAGCTTCAAACCAGATTGACAGGAGAACAGAAAACAGTCAGAAAGTTGCAAGGAGATCTAGCTTTACAGGCAGAACAAATGAAATGGCAACTGGCTATTTATCAAGTAAGAAGAATGTTTATTTTAGGTTCCTACCAAGAATGCAGTTGCTGGTATGATGAATAAAAATAAGCTGCCTGACTTGTTTTACCATGGTTTGTTGAATAAGTCATAGTGGGCCTTTTAACACATCTCTAAGGCTTAAACCAAAAGTTACAACTACAGTGGCTGCATACAACACACTAAGCCAGAAGCAATGTGTCCTAAAGGTACTTTTTTCAAGAGAGAACTGGACATTCTTGTTTTTCTTTTAAGAGGTTTCACTTCTCACACAGATCAATATTTACATTTTGATTCTCACCACCCACTGGAGCACAAAATGGGCGTTATCTGCACCACTGAGCTGAAGGCCTGCCTACCAACAAAGATGGGAAAGAAAAAGAACAAAAACACATCAAGGAAGCCCTCAGAATGTGTGGCCATCCCAAGTGGGCCTCCATCAAATCCCCAAAAAGACCCAGCAGTAGCTTCTCCATAACAGACAAAAGAGAGAGCAATAAACGAAGCAATGTTGTTATTCCATACGTTGCAGGAATATTTGAAAAGCTCAGGAGGACCTTCAGCCAAAACAACACATGTACACACTTTAAACCCAAGAATACACTAAGGCAGAAGATTGTCCACCCCAAGGATAAAACACCCAGACACAAAGTGAGCAATGTGATATATGCAGTACAGTACAGTGAGACGTGTGCAGATCTGTACGTTGAGTCAAAACCACTTCATAAACACATGGCACAATGTAGGAGAACAAACCCATCGGAACAAGATTCAGCAATCTATCTTCATTTAAAAGACAAAGGCCACTCTTTTGAAGACAGCAAAGTCCACATTTTGGACAGAGAGGACCGCTGGTTTGAAAG
>JANHFT010002008.1:158005-171476 GCA_032467955.1 Pseudoxenodon macrops | reverse complement strand
CAGCCGACACTGTCTAGCCAACGGCACCCTGATAAGGCCCTCTCTATGTGAGCGCACTGGTCGGTGGGAGGCTATTGACGGCAGAAGGCGGTCTCCTAAATTAAAATTAAAAAATTAAAATTAAAAAATATCCACTCTTCTGGCAAGGAGATGCTATGCGATGCTATGAATCTGCTCATCTGTCTTCTCCCTGCTGCAATCTGCATGCAGAACTGGGGAAAAAAGTGTTAGTATATAGCTGGCATCTCAACAGAATTAATTAATTATTAGTCCTTCTTTTTTCTGGTTTGCAGTTTGATGGAAATTATAAATCAGGTACTGGAGTTTTTCCCAATCTCATAACTTTTACATCATACGAATAAGGCCATTCTTCTTTACTAACCTCTTGCAGTAAAAAAAAAAAGTATTCAAGTTCTGACTATTGAGGTAGTTTTAAAATTGAATGTTAGCGTAAATTGACAAATTATTAATAAAATCTATTGAAAGCAAACTTTTAAAAAAAGCACCTCCCAAGCCCACATAGTTTGAGAATACATACAAACACATTTCTAATCTTTGGGAGAGATGCAAAAGTTTACATATCCATATGAGTTTGTTTGTTTGTTTATTTATCTATTTATTTATTTATATCCTGCCTAGGGAGCATGATGGGTAAAGTGGACGCTGGGTTGACAAGCAGCAAGCCCACGTTCAAGACCCAAGTGCAGACCATGGGGCTGGGTGAGCTCCTGTCCTTTGCTCCAGTTTCTGGACATGAAAAGAGTTTGAAGTACCTCCTCTGAACCATTTTTTGAAGTGCACAGCCCTAATAAAGCACCCACTCACTTCAACCGAGAAGTCAGGAATTCAAAATTCCCCTCTGCAGTAAGCACGCTAAGTACTATAGGTAAAGGTAAAGGTTCCCTTCGCACATATGTGCTAGTCATTCCCGACTAAATGCAGAAGGCGCACGTAACGCTGTTACCTTCCCTTCGAAGGTGGTTCCTATTTTTCTACTTGCATTTTTACTTGCGTTCGAATTGTTGGTAGAAGCTAAGCACTATATTGCCCCTTAAAACAGCACACGGTAATATTAATATGGATCTATGTTGGAGGTTACTTAAAGGATATTTCACAAAGAGCTGATCACACAAACAGCCATGTAAGAGTCTCTGAACAGTGAAATGGGCAGCATATAAATTTTATAAATAAAAACTAAAAATAAATATTAGTGTTCAGCCTAATCTACCTCTGTCTTCTTTAAGGAAGGATGTGTGCAACTTAGATAAATCAGTATCAATAGTTAACACGCACGATTGATGCAAAATTCATTCTGTGTATCTTTTCATCCCTCCGATTCACCAGATTATTTTTCCCTACCTGCTGCCTAAAATCATTAATGGACCCATTGGTTAAGATCCCTATTTCTCTTTAGGAGGATTGCCTGATAGAGCAGGGTGCCTGATTTCTCCAAGGTTCCTTCAGGGTTTCCCAACCTGACTGCATTAATTGAGGGTGGTGATTTGTATTTCTGGATCCTTGCACACTATTGGTCTGAGGAAGGCTTCATGCCCTTAAAGAGAGATTTTTTTTTGCTGAGCTGTTTAAGAAACCCATTTATACCTCCTGAGGAAGCCGGCTGCTTGTGGCTTGCCAGTCGAACCTGCCCTCCCACCAGCGCTCTCTGTATTTCTTCTTGGGACTTGGGTGAGCCCTTTGCATGTCTCTTACTCGTCTCTCTTTACCTTTAAGGGTGTAAAAGGAAGGAATAGAAGTGCTCTGGTGCTTAGATTAACAGTGTGTGCTTGGCTGAATGATAGGATCTAAACAGGAGCATTGAATCAAAAAGCTGTTCCTCCATCACCTGTTAGGAAGTCCCATTTTCCCCCTAATCCCCATTTTTAACCTACACATTTTCATCTGACATTCTCCCTACTATGTTTCTTGCTGCTCTCACTCCATTCAAGAATGCCGGTTTGTGGCACTTCAGAAGGGAAATGATGATATTTCTGTTCTAACTCTCACACATTAAGTGAGAAAGTTGAAAAAATATATAAATTTGCATGCTGGCTAAATTTACCTGGGTTTTTTCCTCCCCCTTCATCCAGCCTTGTCAGATGAGGAAGCTTGGACAAAAACAGCATTTTTTTGCTTTGCCAAAAGAAGTTTTGGGGCAGAAAGAAATGGAATTGATGCTCCGTTCAAGAAGCAGTTTGAGGCTGCAGGCAGCAAACACTAAAACTGCTTGTTCAAAGGGAGCCGGGAAGTTATCACACTTGGCTGCCTGGTCTTTTTCACATTTGTTGGTAAAAAAAATAAATTAGAAGGGAGAGATTGCTTTTCATTTCAGGGAGGCCAAGCTGTGCCGCTTTCCCAAGCTGTGGGCTGACATTTTTTGTCAAAGTTATTGTCACTCATACTTCGGGCTCCTGTCGTTGCCACAGTGACTCCCTCACAACTCGTGTGGTTGGGACTGGAAAAGGCTACAATCCAAGGAGACAGCTGCAGTTCCTTACAAGCCATTTTTAGAAGCACTTTCTTCTCGGTTATGTGATAGGTCCGACACTTTTTAAGGATAAGATTTCTTTTGGGAGATTTGCCACCGCCTTCTGGATGTCCTTTCTGGGCATCTTTTAACTGCTCATCTTATTCCAACTCAAAAGGACATTGGTGGTGACTAAGGCTAGCATAAAAAAAGGACACCAGCAGCTTCCCTAATAAGAGAAAATGTCACCTTATCATCCTGGTATCCTTGAAATACCAGTAATGCCTAAGGTTATAGTTATGCACCGCACCAGTAAGCACACCCATAGTAATCAGAATGCAAACATTGACTATAGAAGATGTCATTGACCAAGAATCCTTACAATAAATGTAAGATGTTAGATTAAATCTCAAAACATGTTTTGCTCCCTTGTTCAAAAATATCCCCTGCTATAAAAAAAATGCTTGCAGTTGTTCAAGTAGACACTATTTCTAGGAAAAAAGGAATAAATCTGGGGAACTTTCTGAAATGTTTGGTGGACCATGGTTTTCTCCAGCTATGATTAACAACACATTTGGCTGCTGACTATAGATGTGGTAACTATTTCTCCACTCAACAGAAGGAGAAGAGTTAGGGAGATAGTATCACCCAATTTGTTTTCTGTTCAAAGCAGTGTCCAATGATAACTAATCTGAAGAATTCAATTTTATTAAAAAGTTTATTCCTTCTGGTTTATTGCAGGGTGTCATCAACAAAACCAAGATGTCTTCAGAGTAAGTTGTTCTTTGTAATATGGATGTTTTTATGAACTAGAGATTCAAATATTCTTAATTCTTAATTTAAAAAAGAAAGAAAACTTGTGCCCCAAATCCACCTGAAGTTCAGGCATGTGGAAAATGAGTTTTTTTGAGTCTTATCTTCATCTAGAGATGGGAGGTGTATTTGCAGTTATGGACTTCCTGCACTAAAGTTTTTCCTCTGCTTTCTTTGTTCCTTCCTTTGGAAATATTTCATTAGTGTTGCCCTTAATGTCCCATGGTTATTTTAGGGATAATAGTACTTATATTTCATTTTCAGGACTTCAAACTAACCATCTTTTTTTCCCTCCTCCCTCCCTTTCTTCTTGTGATCATCTCCTCTTTCCCAACAGCGAAGAAGTAAGTTTTTTTTAAATTGATTATTCTGGGAACTATACTTAGAATTACAATATGATTAACTTGGTAACACTTTAATTTTCTCTTGGGTAGAAGAAACTGAAGGACAATGAATAGTTGATAGTTATATCAGATTTTCTAGCTTCTTCATCTTTTCCTAAAAATGCCAGTTCGATTCAATTATTATAAATTAGTTGCAGGGGTGGGTTCTACTTACCTTCCCTACTGGATCGGAGTTGCGCTGGAAGTGCTCATGTGCATGCCCTCATCACTTCTGGGTGAAAACCCTTTGCGCATGCACAGAAGGCTTTGCACATGCAAAGGTGGTTTTTAGGCCTATTTGAGCACCGATTTTGAGCCGGAAGACCGGTGCAAGGGCGTGTGGACGCAGCTGTTGCTGCCAGTTCGGCAAGCGGGAGAAAATTCCCACTACCAGTTCTAGAGAACTGGTCTGAACTGGCAGGAAACCACCTCTGATTACGATAGTAGACATTCCCTAAATGCACACACACACAATGTATATTAAATTATTTAAATCTGGGTAAAGCCAATCCTGCTGGGTTGGGACATTGTTTTATACATTCTATTTTTGGTCCAAAGTCCCGCTGAAACGGCATCACTGATCTCAACATTGCATCACATATTCTTGGGTGATAAAGAAACAGAATCCAGGAAAACAATCTACGCAAATGAAGGGGAAGGGCTACATACACAGGATGAATATTTTGATAGCTAGATTAAAAGAGCTGGGTTGTAGATGAGACTGTTCCCAACATGAACATTATTCCCAAAATTAAATAAAGTGCTGCCGTTTTGGGGGAGATACTGTCATAGCAAGCTAGGGCCTTCCCTCCCATTTCTGACTGCATATCCTTTTCGAAAGATCCTGCAAAAGGGAACGGCATTCTCTAACGACTCCTTATCGTTAAGTACAGTGAAATCGATATTTCACTGTAGCACACAAGAAAAATATTTGGATTGCAATAAATTCTCATCCCACTCCTTGGAGTGGTTATTTCATCGTATCAAATGGAAAGCGGTTGTTGTAGTTCTCTGGAGCGCATGCCGACCTCCAGTATCTTGCTCACATGCTGGATCTAGAGTGGCTCTGTCATTCCTCTATGTTCTTGAGGGTAAAGCTTTGGGGTAATCTGAAGAGCTATGAACAAACAAAGCTTTGCTCTGAGGAGCCCCAAAGCAAAACTTTAAGGACTAAAGTCAGCCTGTTCTGCCCTACCATGCAAGAAAGCAGCTGGTGAGGCCCCCCTAGGCATGCTTCAGGCAAAGATGGTTTGCTTTAAATCTTTTAATACCTCAGAATTTTGCACTCTCAAGGCCCATTGGAAGCAGTGCATGTTGACTGCACAACACGCAATGAAGGAACAACAGCTGTAGCAGTAAAGCAGGGGAAGAATGATGGGGCCCTTCCTCTTAAAGAGTCTCCTTGGACCGCTCTACACACTGCATGGACCAGATAACTTTACCGTTACACAAGTCATCCTGCCAAGCACAGCTTTCCTTATATAATAAAAAGCTATTAAAGTAACTTAAAAAGCTTAAATAGACAATACCTCAAGGGTTCCTTCTCTCCTGGTGACGATCCTGGCACTGTAATAAGGCAATCTGTTTTCTTATAAATTGTGTGGGTAGCCTTGAAGGATTTGCAAAGTTGCTATCTGAAGAGCTATTAAAGGAGGATGTAGGATGAAATCAATTGCGAAGTTCATCCTTCCTTCTTTAAACTTCCATGTCCCTCGCCTTAATAAGAACTGAGAAAAAAACTACGAGCTTAAATCTGCAGATAGTTATAGGCTGAACTAAAAAGCTGCTAGAATATATACAGACTGCCCCTTCCTGTTATGATTCTACAACTCCTTTTGCTATAACTGGGAATCCTGTTTTCCAGAGCAAATTTGTAACAGCAGAAGAATTTGCTCTATCTCTAATTATATTTGTTCTCTTAATGTAATGGCTTTGTAAATTATTTGAAGAATTCTAGACCAACAGCTTTTCTAAGCTCATGTATTACCAGGAGGGATTGAGTTGTTGAAAGGGACATAAAAAAGTCATGATTAGGGTTTTTTCCTTCCAACCTCCTTATCTTGAATCGAGCTAGACTATGCCAAATATTAAGTTGCATTCAAATATACAGTCAAAACCAGTAAATAAAACCAGTGTGTTAATACAAACAAGCAAACAGATATCAATACTACAATGCTTGGCTGCATTCTCAAAAGTTTCATGGGGTTAGGATATAATTTTCACTAAGAGAATGTAGGTTGTCAGAGTTTTGTGGTAGATTCAATTTTGTACACATGGTCTTTAGCAATGACTGGAAAAGCCCTATCTTGAGAGTCATAGGTTTGGTAGACCACATGTATGCATGCAAAAATATCCTGGGATTCAGTTCTGTGGCATTTCCTTAAACCATTACTCCCTTTGGACCAAAATGTCAGAAAAATGTACTGTTTCACTTCCAAAGAAGTGAAATTATAGTATAAAACTTAATTCTCTAATTAGCATAATTTATGGGGGGGAATCTCTATTTCTGTTTAACATGAAAAAGATAGAGTACAAATATGACAGAATTTATGGAAATCAAACTGGGATCTAAATATTTCCTATCTAATGATTCAGTCCTGGTCACTTCCTGATGAAACTGGAAAACTCCAATTGAAAACTTAACATCAACTCTGCTAAACTAGCTGGACCAATGGTCCAAACTGGCATAAACAAACTCTTTTTGTGTTCCAGACTTAACATATTACACTGAGATCAAACTGAAAGAATTCTCAATCTAATAATTCAGGCAATATAATACAGTTCTTTTGTTCTGCATCTAATTAACTCTCTTAATGTACAGGGTTCGTTGTTTTTTTTAAAGCTTCAGAACTTCCATTCTATTTTGTTTAATCCCATCCATATTGAATTGGATTATCTGAACATAAGAAGAGCTGCTACACAATTGATTTCTGGAACAGCCATCTTAGAGCAAACATATAACTACAAACGATAGATTTGACCAAAGCTTACTAAAGTTGAACGGAGTCTTTCAAAAGGACAAATTCTGAACTGAGGCTGTCCACATAATGAAGTGACCTTATCAGATTTCTTAAACATTCTTAACTTGGATAGGAGACCATCAAATGAATGTGCAACAAGCAGCACATGAAGCTATTCAAAACATGAGTAACTATCCCTGTTACACCAAATACATTAGAGACAAAATATATGGTTGCCTAGAGAAGTCAATTTGTAGAAGTTAAAGTTCTTAAGTTAATATAATTTAAGGACACATTTGACATCTATATTAGCTAATTTGAAGGGAAAAAAAAGATAGCAGGACTTTAGGACAATATTAATAGGAGTCAAATTTTGACTTGAATATTTCTTGTCTCCAGAGTGTAGCCAGGGAGGCTACAATTCAATCTTTGCACCACTATGAACTGTGATAAAACAAAATTTCGAATAGCAAATGGTAGGACAGAAGAGAAGTGGGTTTATCGTCTACTTCAACTATGGATGTTATTCTTGTGATGTTATCTCATGTTTACATGGAAAGGGTGGTCAGATTTCTAGGAAATATGCGTGCAAAAATGTGGCTCGTGGAAAAGGTACTGTAAAAACTCAAAGTCTTCTTTTTCCTTTTTCCTAATTTTAGAAAAAGAAGAGGGCTATCACTGCCCGCCGGCAACATCTCAAGGTATATATATATATATATATTTATTTATTTATTTGTGGAGATCTTTAAAAAAAGAAAAAGCAACGTTACTTTATTGTCTTGTTGCCATTCTCCCTAGAGAAGAAGGAAGGTAAAAAGTCCTATGCCATGCAGCATTCCTCTTCTGGAATGTCTAGCAAAATACTTCCCAAATGATATCTGGGCATCTGCCAAGAATGAGACAGAAAAAACTAGAACTGGATTGAACGTTCCACATGTGTACATATATCTACTGTCATTCATCAACAAAGAATGTTTCAAGTTAATGAACAGTTTAAGATTTCTGTCCCATGTTCAAGTATAGGAGCTGCAGGTTAGCTGTGACACTGACAATTCTGATAATACTTTAAATGCAAGTGCTAGGCCCAAGTGCTAGGAGTGGATTTCCATTCTGTCCCTTCCCTCCAAATTTAAAAGAAGAGGACACAAGTGGAAGAAGTTTTATCCCCATATCTTCCATGGACCCCATTTCAACAATGCATTTTGCTCTTGAGGTCATTTCTAATATCAAATTAATCTCAGAGAAAATGCTCTGGAAAGAATCTACAATCCGTAACCTACTGGTGACTGGAAAAAGCTTCTTGCTTATGGTCAAATTCATTATGTTACTACGATCAGACTTTCATTCCATCTTTCTACATGATCGGGATAGTTCTTTGACTGAACTAAAGGACATTGTGCTTAACCTCTAGTAATGATGAAAATAATTAATAATCACGAATAATTTACACTCTGAATTTTAAACACCTTCTATTGAGACGTGAGTGATTGTGATTTGCTGGAAATCTGTTAGGGAATTCATGGTGTAGCCTCAACATGAATGAACATTCTAGTCATAGGAATGGAGATATGATGGTTTTCATATTTTGTTGAACCAGAAATAGTAGCAATCCAACCAATTTGGCCAGTGCTGATGGCTATTGGGAGCTGTAGTTTTTGATGACATCTGAAAGACCATGGGCCTCCCATTTGTGTCCTCTGTTTTACTTCTTAGATAAAGAATCACTATACTGACTCTGTTCTGTGCTACTTTCTAAGCCCACCCCTTTGTTTTGATGTTAGCAGAGGTGATTGTTGTTTTGGGCACAACTATATACCTTATGCTGCATTTTCTCTCTCTCTCTCTCTTCCTTGACAAATACTTCTTCTGCCAATGTAATTTTGCTTCTTCCAATTATCTTCCAGAGTGTTATGCTCCAGGTTGCTGCTAGTGAGCTTGAAAAAGAAGCTGTAGCTAAGGAAGAAGAAAAAGCCAATTATCTTGCAGAACACTGTCCACCTCTGCACATGCCAAGTTCCATGCAAGAACTGCAGGTAATGATTTCATCCCTTCCATCTCCTATTCAAGAACAGGAACATTTCACTTCACGTACAATGCATTAGTTGATTTGCTGATTTGATCTGACAATTAGTTTCGTTCTTTCTACATTAGATTTTTGCAAACTATAAAGACCCATCATCCCCAAATATAAATATATGTTCTTAATTTGGCTTATGTGATATTAGAGGCCGAGGCCTGACTGTCCATGGGGAGGAGACAAATGATTATTGCCCAAAGACTGAAACTTATGTATATGCTTGTGTTAGGGGTTGGGACAGTATCTCAGGGCAGCATTTATGTGATGAGGTCAATATGCTAATATTACATTTTGATCCCATTGCAGTTTGCTGAGGAAGCTGCTCAGTGTAGGACCATGATGGTAAACCTATGGAACACGTGCCAAAGGTGGCCCGCAGTGCCCCGTCTGTGAGCACGCATGCTGTCATCAGTTGCTCTTTTGGTTTCTGGCACGCACGTGCATGCTGGCCATTTGGTCTTTGCGCACACCAGAGTGCTGGAAACCCAAAGACCTTCTCTGGAAGCCCAAAGACCAGCTGCCCAGTACACATGTGTATGCCGGCCACCTGGTCTTTGGGTTTCCTGCACTCCAGTGCGCGTGAAAAGCAGCTGGCCGGTGTGCATGTGCGCACTGGAAACCTGAAGATCAGGTGGCTGGCACGTGTGCATTCAAGTTTAGGCACTTAGTTCAAAAAGGTTCGCCATCACTGGTGTAGGAGAACCAGCGATGAAGAATACCTACGGCTAAAGATTTACAAGGCCCTCTTTGTCCATGAGCTGCAAACCAAAAACCTGACTCCAAAATATTGGTGATATTAGGACAAAACTAGATTTGAGAAATTAAACTTATGGTATATGCAGGGGTGTCTGCAGGATGTAATTTAAAAAGTCAAGGTGATAATGACGATGGTGTGTAGCACATAATAATGCAGCGCTTTGATCACATCTTGTGGACACTGTTTTTTAAAACCACTTCTCCATGGATGCCTTTGTTTACATTAACTAGAGTTAACAGAAATATTCCAGATTTTGGAAATGTAATGACACATCCAAAGCTTTGGAAGGGGGGCTGTTTGAAGTTGCGTACTCTTATTTTAGACTATATCACTATTATTGCTTATAAGTTACAGGTACAGTTCAGAGTTGGGTTCCTACCGGTTTGGACCGGTTCTATGGGACCATTAGTAACTTGGCGGCCTGGTTTGCTAGAACCGGCAGCGACCCAGACCTGCCATACCCCTGAACTGATTCTCTCTGCGGTGCCATCTTGTTTTTTGCTTCTGCGCATGCGCAGGTTTTTTTTTTAGTACTGCACATGTGCGTGTGGCACATCCCTGAGCAAATCGGCAGTAGCAGGATCCAGAACCCACCCTGGTACAGTTACAGTAAGACATTAGGTTACAGCACTTAATATTTTTATAAATCATTTCCTCCCATTTCTTTCTTTGATTGAGGACTTCTGTCCCCTCTACCAAATGTTCTGTTGTGTTCAGATCTGATGTGATTTTATTTATTTATTTGGTAGTATCTGAATCTCAAAGTAATAGCAAAGGAATTTCTGAAAGGCAGCTCCTCCTGCTTCTTCTTCAGCCAAACCAGCAATGGAATGACCTTGAGAAAACAAAAAAACAAAGCAGTGACCACAAAGTAACAGGGAATCCCATCATTTATTAATTGTATTTATTTCTTACTTTTCTTCCCAGGAAGTCCATGCTGTGTATGTGCATCTGCTTTACACCTAAGCATCTTTAGGCACCTAATTGTCTTGACAGTTAACTATGTCACATCATTTCCAAAAAGGAATAGTTTAAGCTAAATGTTTATGTACCTGGGCTATACTGACATATACCCAGGGGTGGATTCCATATATTTTTGCTGCCAGTTCACTCAGAGTCGCGCTGTGTGCGCGCGTGTGCAACAATCCAAAACTAACTTCTGTGCATGCGCAGAAGCAAAATCCAAGATGGTGGTGCCCACAGAAACACCGATGGGACCGGCTCTGTGACATCATTGCCAAGTTACTACCGGTTCTATAGAACTGGATAGAACCAGTAGGAACCCATCTCTGCATATACCCCATCTCTGAAGATACTGTTGGCTTGGTATACCTTAAATTATTTCGTTGTGATTCAGCACCAATTCACTTTAACTCTTTCTTCATAATTATGTAATTTTATTTGGTTTATGAAAGGTGTTTTTAGTTAATTCCAAGAATAAAAAATAAATAAAGATGTGGAACAGACTCAGTAATTCTGAAACTGCACATCTAGATGTATCATTTATCAAAAACAAGCCTGCAGAAGAAGAATTAGAAAGGTTTGGCAAAAAAAAGTGAAGTAAGTTTAAGCAACCTCCTTTAATAATCACTTGTTGTTTCTCAACAGGAATTCTGCAAAAAACTTCATGCTAAGGTAGAGGAAGTTGATGAGGAAAGATACGACACAGAAATGAAATTACAGAAAACTACCAAAGAGGTAATTATCTTAATTACAGAGCATATGTATGGTATAGCATTCATACATATGCTCTATTGACTGGGTGGGCAATTTTTAAGCATTTGTGTCCAAGTGGGTTGAAATTTTCATCTCATAAAGAATTACAACCATTTTTTAACGTATTTTATGAGACCAGTATGCTGGGAGGTGGCCATGGGAAAGTAGGATTAAAAAAAAGAAATAGGTACAATCGAATGGTGCAATTAAAACCACACCCCTTTTAATGTGTATTGTAACACACATACTGTACAAAAGGGGTGAGTCCTATCACATGGATTGGGCTACCAACTTGACTTTTTAGATATGCTCAAAATAGCGTAGGCATTTGACATCACCACTAACTTTGAAAAATTGAAGAGAGAGAAAAAATAGCTGGACTGATATTGCTAGATAGACTTTATCTTCACTGCTCACATTTTCTGTTTTAGTAAATATTTAAGATGGATATTGTGTACATCTAGTAAATATAAATGGGATAGGAAAACATTCAGAATACAGGCATCCACATCAATGGCAAAAAAACAAAGTATGGTAGAAGTGTGTTTGCTTATGTACACACACACACACACACACACACACACACACACACACACACACACACTTCTAGTTAAAAAAAATACACAAAATGGTTAATCCAGAGAAAGAGCCATGAGAAAACAGTCCAAGCCTTTTTATAATATGCAGATTAATTGTTGAGCACCTTAAAAGCTCTGCATTTTATTTCAGCCAATGCAAAACTGCCTTTGTATGATTTTCTGCAACACTTCTAACATTATTTTCACACACACTATACTTACTATACACACTATACTTCAATATACTTACACATTATACTTCAATATACTTACCTTTAGTCAGAATCTCTTCTGACTAAGGATTGGATTCCTCTGGCACCTCTTTGTTTAAAATTTCATTTTGCTGTCCTTCACCATTCTTGGCTTTGGTCTCATCATTTTGGTATTTTCATCTCTCTCGGACTATAGCTTGAAGATTTGAGCCAGAAACTGTTTGACCTGAGGGGCAAATTCAAGAGGCCACCCCTGCGTAGAGTCCGCATGTCTGCTGACGCTATGCTGAGGGCCCTTCTGGGTTCCAAACACAAAGTCTGCATGGATCTTAGAGCTAATCTGAAGCAAGTCAAGAAGGAAGACACTGAAAAGGTACCTGGATAGTTGAAAAGTAGTAGTTTCCATGGCTTGGCTTTGGGACTGAATGCATCTCTCAAGAATTTCATTGCAACCCCCAAGTATCTTGATGGCTTGGATATATTAAACTTATGCTCAGCCATCTATCATCCTCAATATTTACCCCTGGTTGTTCAGTCTAATATTTGAGGAAACTGGGTCTGTAATAAAGAGAAGGAATCAGAGTGATATGGTAGCTGTCTTCCAGTACTTGAGGGGCTGTCACAGAGAAGAGGGGGTCAACATATTATCCAAAGTACTTAAGGACAGGACAAGTGGAAGATGATTAAAGAGAGGTCCAACCTAGAACTAAGAAGAAATTTTCTGGCACTTAACTAATCAGTGGAATGGCTTGTTTCCAGAAACTGTGGGTGCTCCATCACTGGAGGTTTTCAAGAAAAAAACTGGACAGTCATTTGTCCAGAATGGTATAGGGTCTCATGTCATGTGACATGGGGTGGACTAGAAAACCTCCAAGGTCCCTTACAACCTTGTTATTCTATGTTATAATACTGAATGGGTAAGTTGTATGTGATATTTGGATATGCATGAGATTAGAGAAGTCTTTCAAATCAAGGTTAAAGTAGAATCCTAGGCTGTTTAACTAAGGCCAATCATGCTCATTAGGTATTTGACAATATTGGACTGCCCTCGAAATAAAATGAAATACTTAACAATACACTAAATGACTTATAATTTAAGATAGAGGTCATAGTTAATATAATCCTTTAAAAAAATTCAGCTCCTGCCTAATTGTCATTTATGGCTTCCTGCTAGAAGAATAATGTTATTAAAATAAGTGAAACACAAAATAAAATTAGATATTAATAATTGTTTTAGGTTCCATCAGAACTGATAGATCCTTCACTCCCAGAAAGTCTCCCCCATGAGTTTTCCAGATTGCATCCAGGAAGCTTGTCATGCAGATTTCTAGAGTGACAGCAGCCACAAATTGTGTCATAACATATTGAACACAAGGAACTAGATTATAGATGGGGATAGATAGGTAGGTAGGTAAGTAGGTAGGTAGGTAGGTGGATGTATAGATAGATAGATAGATAGATAGATAGATAGATAGATAGATAGATAGATAGATAGATAGATAGATAGATAG
>JANHFT010002008.1:138269-149599 GCA_032467955.1 Pseudoxenodon macrops | reverse complement strand
ATCTTTCAAATTGCTAAGAAGTCTTGTATTTTGTCATCTAATGAATCTTCTCTTGCTGTTTCTTACAAAAGAAAACAAGTGCCTAAACTTGTTTTTAAATACATTTTTCACTAAGGTTTGAAGGAAACTCACCCTGTATTGTAAAACATGTCAATCCAGAGGTTCCTAATAGCTGAAAAGCAGTTAACCAGCAATTTCCAAAAGTGATTAGAAAAGGAAGTATGCAAACCCAGTGTCTTTTGAAGGTGTCAACTACACTTTCAGCAAGATATTTATTCTCTCATCTCTCAAAACTCTAAATCTGTCACTATCTTGTGGTCTCCTCAAAAAGAGGAACTGTTTGGAACATTTGTGGGTAATCTCAAATTCTCTCTTTGTCCAGAAAGGAATTACAAATGAGTTAGTCTAGTCACCTGATCTTCATTCCATCATGGTCATTGTGGAACTGTCTTTAAATTGCCATTTGTTCCCTGGAAGTCCCTTCAGGAGAAAAGCTGTTTCTGTAGACATTGCTGAGAATGATTGACTTATAAACCTAGTAAAACTAATAAATGCAGCAATAAGTATAAATTAAGCTTGAAGGAATGTTAGGAATGTAGCCAGAAATGTTTTTTTTTTAATCATTCCTCACTCATACATTTTTCTTTGCAATTCCTTTTCTCTTTCATTTAATATTTTCTCAGACTACATACTTCATAATCAGAAGCATCTGCTTATACTAAATTTCAATCAGTGTGAAGCATAAGGAACAGTTACATGGAATCAAAAACTCATCCTTCGCTGTCTCAAGATATTTTTGGAATTATGCCATTGTTTCCACAAAACACAGATCCCACTTGCCACTTTCCATAAACCATCCTACTGTAACAAACTTGCCTTCTTCCCTGGCTGCCAGAGAATGAGAACGCAAGTGCTAGAATGTGAGATTAGACCGCATGTAAAGCAAGTTCTCACATTGGTCCTTGGGTGCTGCTAAAGCAAGTGTGGAGTAAGCAAAATGGCGCCACCCTCCCACCAGTAATGTCATAACGGTGATACATGCCATGAACTTCTGCAGAATTGCTATTTTATTTGGGAAGGAAAAGAGGACACATTTTTGCATCTCCATATTATAATTACTTTACAGTTGCATCAATGGGAATCTTTATTTTAAAATGCTGCAACCACAGATTTCTACATTGCAATGTACACAAAATAATAAGGGATGTCAACCTGGATCTTTGCTAGTTACTTGTCAGATTCCCTGGTTTGTATTATAAACTCCCACCACCAGAAGCTCCCCTTGAAATGAGAAACCAGCTTGCCAATAGCTACTCAATTTCAATTATCCCTTTTTTACACAATCTAGCCAGCTGGCCAATCCTATCAAGAACACACACAAACACACCTACCTACCTTTAACTTTCTGTAACTATTGTTGCACTGATGTCTTTTCTTATGTTTATGTCATATTATTTTATTTTAAATGTGGGAGATGTCCAAAGAGGTGAGAGAAGGAGCAGGTAAACTCCGCTTGTGCTGCTCTGTTGCATTGGCTGATCTTTCCCCTATGTCAGTGATAGAAAAACTGTTGGAGAAAAATTAATACCTTGCCTGTAATAAGTGGCCAATTCATCAGTCAGGGCAACCCTATCTGGCAATGACCTGAGTCATATATAACAGAGGCAGGATAAGAGTTAGCAATGTGCACAGCACATTTTGTGCCATTATTACTTTATGCTGTTCTCACGAAAGAAAGAACTTGAACTCAAGAGTGGGAAGGGCCCACAGCTATAGGCAGCATTTTTAATTCTAGTCTATGCATTGTTTGAAAGAAATCATGACATATCACCCATACCTCTGAGCAGCAGCTGCTGGGATGTATTGGGATTATTCATGCTTGCCCCATGCACCACAACCTTTGTTTGCATTTTGTTCATTGAGGTAGCTCCCAATATCACAAATGCATTCCCAACCTTGGAGAGCAGTGATGGTTGTGGAAAAACTCCATAGTTCTTTGAACCTTTTCAAATATCAACAGCAATTTGAGTGGGAGCAGAATGTTTCTTGATATAGTTTCCCCCAAAAAAATGGATTGCTACATCTAAATGCGTGAAACATCCAAAACTTAAAAGGATGCTGGGCTAGCTAGAAAAATCACCCCTCAAAAGAGAGTTGAAGAACAGAAAATGGCAGCAGCCATGGCCTTCAGTTGAAGCCAATTGCTCATGACAAAACAACTACTCTTATGAATTCTGACTTGACTATATTCTTTGTCAGGCTGAAACCCCAGAACAAAATAATAATAATAAAACACATATGGCTAAAGATATATCTAGAATGATAAACTTAGGAACTAAAATGAAGGATTTTTCAGGAAATTTGTACCAAATTGTGAAACTATGGCATGCTTATAACTGATTTTTGCTAAATACTTTTTTGAATTCCCATTGAATTCCCATTGAATTAATAAGCCATTTTGTGCCAAACAGAAGTTCTTATCAAGTACAAAGAAAGTGATGTTCAGCAAACTGTGCAATACAAGAATTGGAAACCAGGTGGTAAATGTACATCCTTGAAAGGGAAGGGTTGTATGTAACTCCTATGACGCAACTCTTAACGATGGGCACATAAATTGGAATTGCACATAGCACTGTGTAAGTGCTGAAGGCTTATTCTACTGTTATTTATTTATCACAACACAGTACAATATCTTGCCACTTATTCTCCACATCTTGGAGATAGAGAAATAGGGCCATCTTCACCAGGTGGCAGCACCTGGCCAATTTAGTTTGATCTGGGAAGCGAACTCAGGATCTGTCTGGGAAATTCTTAGATGGGAGACCTCCAGAGAATTCCAGGGATACAGACGTGACTGAGAAATTTAAAAGATATGTACTGGAAGAAGGCAGTGAAGCTTCAGAAGAAGCCACTTCTATGCTCCTGTCAAGAAAACAATATGGTTATGTTTGCTTGAATCAAAAGACTTTCCCTATGGTTGTCCTTCTGTAAAACAAGAAATGGCCCGTTTTAGAGAACATTAGCCCGCAAGGGGGTGGCTGGGATTCGAAGCACATCTCACGTCTTCAGACTCTTTTATGAGGTTCCACAGACATTTAAAGACTTCTGGATTGGGTGACATACAAATTAAGTAAATAGCATAACAATAACATGGGGGATAAACGAGCAGATTCAAGATGATCATTGGTTTTGGAGAAATATTTCATTGTGGAGAATCATTTAAAGTGCTACCATTTGCTGACAGAATACAATATTTCTGCATTCATTCAGTGCTTCAGGCTCCAATCCTATGCACAATAAACCAGGAATAATTGATTTCTCAATAGACATATAAAGCATGGTCTTCTTAACATTTTCCAAGCTTTTCACATGCTTAATCTAAATTAATCCGACGCGTCTTGCTTAAAGGCAATCTCACCCTTTTCACTAACTTTGTTCAAGAAAGAATACATAGTTTCACGGTTTCAAACCACCCGAGGTACTGTAAATTGCATCGTTCGAGCTGTGTGTTAAAGACCTTGCTTCACGTATGAACTTAGAAAAAAAAAATGAGGAAGATATTGACACAAAAGGAAAAAAAAACTAGACATCAAGAGGAAGTGGTAGAATAGCGAGCATGGTTGCTTCATGCTCTTATTTCCTCTTCCATGGCGTCCTATCTGTGTACAAGCTGTTCCAACAAAGCAGTTTCATTTTCCGCACCCCATCTACTTCTTCTAACCACAGTTCTTTCATTCTGAGCCCTGAATATTTTGGATGAGATGTGTTGAGTCCTCCCGGGGAACCGAGAACAAAACAAGATGCTTGTAAAATGCCTAAGGGACACAGATAATCATTTACACCATTTTGCCTTAACACGCCATATGTTCAATTGTGCAAGCACTGAAAGAGCATTGATCAGTGCTTATGCAACAGAGTACAATCAGCAACTCTTAGCAACAGTGGTTCTTGTCTGGCCTTGGTGTGATTAGACAAGTAATTTTTTACTGGGCAATCCTAATATTTATTCAGAAATAGGTTCAGTTGAGCTCAGATGGGCTTTTCCAGGTAAAAGGTTGTAGAAATTTAATGTGCTCCAGTTAATGTGCTCCAGGTGGATTCCCAAACACATTTTAGAAGATAATTGGGCTATTTTACCCTTAAAAAAACTTGTACAGTTTAGGTGCACTTTATCCCACAGCTGCATTTATATTTCAATTGCTCATGACCTTGGTAAAAGAATCAGCTACGTTATTAAATTACAATGAAAGTAATTTTAAACAAAACATACAAACAGATTTATTAAACTCTTAATAAAACTAAATATTGTATTTCTCACATTTTAACTTTACGAGTTTAACTTAGCAAGCCAGGTATCCAATGTGTACTTGCATTAGGGAAAAACATTATGGAGAAATCCTATCCGGAAAGTCAAGGCATGCTGAGAATGCTAGTAATCACTGCTTCTTTTTTAAATCAAAATTACATTTTCTTACATCCAGGTTAATTATAGACCAGGCTTCCTCCATATTGCAAAGTTTTCTTTATAACCTCTGCATTATCATACCTAGGTTCTCATGGAATATGTAATTCCTTGGTTGAAACATTTTTGTACAACGATATGGTATTTGAGGGAATTTGCTTTCTCATGCTTATCGGTACGTAATAACAATTTTCAACAGTTAAATCTGAAAGCCATTAGTTATATAAAAAATGTCAAGATGGCAGCCATAGCCATGTGATCAAAGTATCACATCTTAATGCAATTTATGGGATACATTTTGTCAGGAAGGTTGGTAATTTCTAAGGGCAACAAAAAGATAGAAAATACGTTATGATTCGATAGGCATGCTCATGCTTATGGAGCAAACCAGGATTGTAGTTTGAAAAACTGGACAATTTGTTTAAAGTACAAAACCATTTTTCGTGGCTATTTTTTTTCCAATTAAACAGAAGCAATCTACGTACAGGTTCACATGAGGAGAATAAAAAGTATTAAGGCCATAATTTTTAATAATGTAAGACAGCAATTCTATGCACAGTTTCCCAAAAGGATGTAGATCTCACTGAACTTATTAATAGGATTTATTTCTGATAAAAAGAACAAAACCAACAATTTTATTATTGCCTGTAGTTCATTTTGGAATAAAGTCCTATGAAAAGAATGCTATGTAGGTTGAGTTCTTGGTGTTCTCTGAGCTTGGTTGTTTCTTGTTTCATTGCGCAGTGAAGATGTTACTTAGCTGAGTAATGATAATCTGGAAGCAAACAAGCACTTCAGAGAACATCAAAGACCCCACCTCTGACCTAAAGATATTCTCTTTTATTAATATTATACATGCACACAATTCTTCTGGGTTGGGGAGAAAGAAAAGAAGAAAACTCATTCTAAGATTTAACCCCGTTGCTCATGGTTTAAATTAAGACCAAGGTTTCTTATCAGATTACATACTTTAGCTAGCTATGTAGTCAAAGGTGAAAGATAGGATTGTTTTAGAGCAGCGCAAGCATAAAGCTGAAATTCAATGTGATTCATGACCAATATCTGGCAATGCATCTACTGTACATTCTGGAGAACAATTGAATAGCGGATCAGAATCTAGGAGGTCTCAAATTGTTATTTTCTTTCAATAGAATTAAGAAGATGGCGGGTGTGTGTGTGTGTTTCTGTTTTAGGGCCCTTAATGTTTTCGACGCCTAGAAATGCATGAATGTGACATTCTGGATACATGTGAAAGGTTCTACAGATACCAAGTCAGTAAAATAAAACTTGTACTTTACTCCTTCACTCCTTCTCTGAAAAAAAAAAATCTGTCTGGATGAATGACTGGAAAATGACATATTTAAGCCAGCTAATCCAAAATATTTTGCTGTTTGGAGTAGACTAGTATATGGGAGTCCTCCATTCCTTCTCTTGAGTCAGCATATTCTCTTTACAATGCTCATTTCGTTTTTAATCTTCTGAAACATCTCGTCTCGTCCGTGTCTTCTTCTAAAAGTAAAAACACTAAAATAAAACCAAACCGTTAACCATGCATTGACCTATCAGGACACTGCAATTATCTGTCCTTTTAAGGAAGTCACTTGGCCCATTGGCAGAAAAGGACTGGTTAGATGAATTATAGGTAGTTAGAGTTTCTTAATACTGATTAAACCTTTAACCCCCATTAACTTAAACAATATCTCTTGCTGTCCTATGTGGCCCCTCTGGTCAGTTTTTTTTAAACTAGACTGTTCCTTACAGCCCTTCAAATATGCAGCTTGTAGATACTTGAAGTTGTGTTGCAACTGCCCAATCTCCCAACCCTGTTATTTGCTTTAAGGATCCTTACACAGACAAAACACAGATAAGGCTGGAAAGAAGAATGTGAAGTATCTAAAGTTGCAAGTACAGATGTGCTGCCGCTTTTGTGAGTTTGACTTAAACACCAAGATTGCTCTGTGAGCTGCAATTATGCTTTGTTCCCCTTATGGCCTGCATTAGTACTTGAGATTTTTTTTGGGGGAAGGGAAGGGATTAGTTTTCTTCTTTTAAGACTTTTTTTAAAAAAAAGAATGATTCTTTCTGATTAAAAAGTAAACTCACACCCCCAGTCCCACATGGTTTCCGGTGCATCTGGCTTTAGAGTCAATACAGGAAGAGTGGTGAGAGAACAACTGCACTCTTATCATTCTTACAAAACAGTTTTGGAGAGAAAAGTGACTCAACTCACAATCTTAACCCAGCGAAGAAAATGGCTGATGAGCAACAATGTTTGAGAGACCTTGAGGGTGAAATCGGGGAACAGGAAGGTGCCGAAGGAGAGACCCAAAGGTAGGGGAGTTCCGCTTAATTGTTAATCGCTTTTTCTTCTGATTTCCCCCCCTTTAAAGTAGATAAAATGAGACTCTTTAGAAGAAAGGGGGAATTACCATATCAGGTAAACAATTTGAGATCCAGGCTCCAGCTTCTTTGCTACTTTGGCCTTCTTGCCTGCAGTTTCATTTGCAAGACACTCTTATTAACCCAAAACTTACTCAATTTAACCCACATTCCTGGGTACACATGACCCACACATTAACCACTTGGTTTGGGTTTGTACAACAAGTTAGGCAAAGATATGGTCTTTGAGCTGTGTTTCATATGAATCCAGTTTGTACTTCTTCCACGGTCTTAAATATTAAATTCTGGATTTTAGGAACAAATTAGATGTCACAGCAATAGACACCATAATTTTAAACCTCAGTCATGAGGATTGTATGGGAGTTGGGAAATGAAACAGCCTGGTCCCCCGATACCATTTTTCTCTGAGCTAGACTCCATACTATGCAAAGTACAATGTGCTGATGGGAAAGCAATAGGGAATACTGTAGCTCCAGAGTGAATATTTTGGGCAGGAGATAGAATTTTCTGTACTCTGTGCTCCTCACATTGACCTCTCACTTTCAGCCAGACTGTGGGAGATCTATTTTTAAAAATCTGATGCCTAGTCTGAGTCTTATATTAATGGTTACAAGACATAGAGTGGCTATGCACCTTATAGCATGGTGGAAGTTAATACAGCTACAAATCTTAAGCCTTTCAACTTCTTGATGTCAGCCTTGGATTTCAGAAAATGCAATGACTGTGAAGATGCTCATGATGTTACAGTCCCACTGGAGTCTTGGCCTTTCTTAAGTATGTGTAGTGCATGTCTTCCCTAGTAGCATTGATTTACATGCAGACAAAATTGTATTTTCTCATCACAATTCTGAAAATTCAGATGCAACCCTATACGTCTCTTGTTTGTGTGTGTTTGCATGTACTTATGATTTCGGGTGGGTAGATTTAAGGTAGCACCTATTGGTTGGGCAAGAAGAAAATGATCAAGGCTTAAATTATGGCATATCAGACAGGAAAAATGTTTTCACCATCTTCCCTCCATATTACAATCTTGATGAAAAGTTTCCTCCACTATTATTTACCCTAGATGGGGATTTTTCTTGAAAACCAAGGGTTTAAGAGGAAGAGATTTTGTTTGATTTCTTCTTACAAGTGTCTTTGTAATTGTAAGCATAGATTTAGTGCTGTGAGCAAAGAAGCATCAAATAAAGACCACTGTGCAAATGAAAAGCTATGGGTGTGAACTTTGGGCACACATTAATTTGTCGTTTAACCAAGCTGGCATTCTTCAACAGCCTTGATTCTTGAATGCCCTTGGGAAACCCATTGCCTGGGTATCATAGGCACATAGGCCCCACATCACAAATGAATGAAAAGTATTTTGGAATAGACAATTAGAATCAGTCACATGCTCTACATTGCTTGAATACTATATATCTCTAGGTTTTGCATGAAGTCAGTGACTTGGAGTAAGAAGCAAAAATGAATGCCGAACAATAGATCAATCATTTTGCTAACATTCCTTGCAATCCTTGCAAAGTAGTCATTAAAGCACCCAATGGGTAATTCACTTAATCTTGAGATAAAGATTGGAATCATGACAACAGTGAATTGATTCAAGTGTCCCTGGATTTTGCTTTTGGTATTAGGTTATTACCAAACTGCTCCATTTAACAATCTAAAAAGCAATGTACGGTATTAGTAAAAGAAACCTGTTTTGCAGCACAAATATACTTAGGTGTTATCTGACAGAAAGCCTCAAGGTCTTTACAGGATTTCATCTTGATTTGCAAGGACTCTCTTCCAGTCAGTGCTATTTCCTAACTACCAACTTCCCTTTTATGTTTTCAAAATGACAGGTACATGGCTGAATAAATGTTGAGTTGGGGGAGGGTAGTATTTTTACTGTGGTATTTTTTTATGATTTTTTTTTTATGATTGTCAGTCATTCAAAGCCTTTGTGAGAAACATAAAAAATGTGGCACTGAGTATGTAAGTTAATACATAAAATAGATGGAATTGGCTATGCAAGCAGATCCTAATTTTTCTCTCTCTTAAAATCAAACCTGTAGACATCAATCTTTCAGAGTAAGAGGCTAGTTTATGATACTTTCTCTTTCCACTAAAAATAGTTGTAGCCTTTATGAAGATATTGATGGTATTAAGTGATTCTGCTTATTGAATTTGGGAGCTAGTTTTTCAGAGTTTTCTTCTGGATGCATTGAACTTGTTTGGTACTCATGAATAGCAAGAATTTTACATATTCCAGAGATAGTTTTGCCAACTAGCCAACATTAAAAAAATTATCTACCTTGAAAAATGGCAATCTGGAAGGATTTGAAGATAACAGTTTTAGAATTATCCATAGCTATTGATATACTGGGAAATGATCATACTGGTTCAAGCTGTGGATCTATTTCCTGTCTCCACTGAGGGAAGAGAGTTTATGAATAGGTAGCCCTAGAAACTGAAATTATATTCAATCAATCAAACAAAGAAACAACTCAGAAAGCAATTATGGCAGTCTATACCCCCAAATTTATTCAGAAATACTTTTTAGCAGCTTGCATGAATTCAGTTTCTCTCTGTGACAATTCCAGCAGCCATGCCTTTTTTTTAAAAAAAGAAAAAGTACAGCTGCTTTAATGCATTAATGACTGATGTGATTCTTAAAGCAGTTTGTAGAAGCTTAGCAATAAAAAAAAAAGGCGGAGAAGGAAGAGGAAGAGAAAACCATGGCTGTTTCAATGAATAGCAGAGATGAGCTGGACTTGCAGATTTGAGACACTTCTGTGACTCATTTTCAAAGCATGCATAGTCCTAATTCATAATGTTCAAATGGACAGTTTTCACACTGTGGAGTAGCTGTTACCAGTCACCACATATTTTTTAACACATTCAACAAATCTTCAGCACAAAGGCATGACTGGCTACCTCTGACTCATCTGCAGACCTGCGTGCTTCTTAGGGGAGGCCTATAAGAAGGCCCCTTGCAATGAGAGAACAGTTGTATGATTTCTTGAGCCATGTTGGTGCATGTCTCTCCCACGCTGGTCAACTTGTTGTAAGATCCTTACCTGGTGAACATCTCCCACTAATTAGCTGGTGGTTACAGCTGGTGAGTGTAGCCAGTGAGTATTTGTGGAACTCATGTAGACTTCATCCTTTAGGCCTAGATAGATAATCTGAGCAGCAGTATTTGCACACATGATTATTTGATTTTCAAAAGAACACTGAGAGAAGTGAGGCGGAAAGGAGAGGAAGTGGGAAAACGAAAGGAGAAAGAAAGAAAGAGGGTAGTAGGAAAGGGTTGGAATGTTACGAAATTAGAGAATATAGAAGATAGGAGAAGAGAACAGAAAATATATAAGTATTAAATTTGATGGTGAAACGAATAAAGAAATTATGATGATATTTTGTTAAAATCATATAAATGTAAAGGTTGAAAATGTGTACTCTGACAACTGATGTTGTAAGCTGTATGTGGGTGGGATTAAAAATTAGTAAGAAAAAACTATAAAGATTTGAAATATATGCATTTTTATAAGTGATCCTCTTGATAAAAAATACTATGATTTATGCTCTGATTGGTTCAGGATATGATTTTTGTTTGCCATAATTAGATATTAAAATCTGCCCAAATTGTTTGTGATTGTATGTTTTTAAAGGTTTGTTTAGTATTCCACTGAGGGGCATGAGGTATGCTTTGCACTAAGCTGAACTGAACTGTGAGTTGTTCACATATGGCTAGATCTGCCATCTGTTGAGTGTGAAGAGGTTATGTAAGTGCAGTTGGTGAACTTGGTGCACTCAGAATGGCTTTTAATTCGCTGTTTTCTGAAATGCTAAGAAAACCAATTTAATGCCATATCACTAAGGATAGGACAAGAAGTAATCAATGTAGTAATCAGCTTCCTTGAAAGAATTGCATTTTAAGAATGGGCAGTAAGAGATTCAGCCATATAATGTAGTGTTTATATAAAACTGATGCCTGCAATAGGTGATTGTTTGCTAAGAACCTGTTTGACAGAACAGCTTGCTTAGTAAGGGTTCTTCCTGGATTTGCCAATAAACATTTGGCTTTAGAGAAAGTTTACAATAATAAAGCAACAGACAATTCAGAATAGCCTTTATTTTCTGTTGTGAAGTTAATCCATTTTATGCACAGATCTGGGGAAAGTATAGAATTCATGCACATTAAGTTGCTTGGGGAGTTAGCAACTAACGATGAGTAAACTGTTAAACCATAATTGATCTGAGACTTGTATTCTCTTCATTTACATGACCATATTGGTTTAGCTTCATACAGGTGAAACTCAAAAAATTAGAATATCGTGCAAAAGTTCATTTAGGTGAAAGGTGAAACTAATATATGAGATAGACATTACATGCAAAGCAAGATAGTTCAAGCTATGATTTGTCATAATTGTGATGATTATGGCTTACAGCTCATGAAAACCCCAAATCCACAATCTCAGAAAATTAGAAT
>JANHFT010002008.1:70246-87545 GCA_032467955.1 Pseudoxenodon macrops | reverse complement strand
TATAAATATAAATATAAATATAAATATAAATATAAATATAAATATAAATATAAATATAAATATAAATATTTACATGTAAGATGTCAGGGAAAAGAAGAATGTTTTGTTGTTGAAAAGACAGTGAGTGATTTTCAGGTAGGCCTCTTTTAGGGAGGATATTTCACAAATAGGCCCTCTATCTTGTAGCCGCTGGCTGAAGTTCATTTGATAGTGGCAATTGAAGGAACTCTGTCCAGATAGCTCAAACCACCAAATGAGGATCCTACCAACAAAGACCCCAACTATACTTTGGAGAAGGCGTATGAATGAATGAATCCTCACTGCAAACTCATCGTTTTATTCTTTTCCTTCAGCTTCAGAAATGCCAATCCCCTCAGATATTTTAGCTGCTTGGAATGCAGAGCTGCTACCTGAGGCTTAGGATGAAGTGACAGCCGTCTCCAAAAGCTGTCCAGAGTGATTGCTTCAAAACAGGTTGTGAGACAGCAATGGGAGAATAGAGGACAAGCCACAAAGCATCTTCACTATTGTTCCTCAGCATCTTCCACTTTGGGCAACTACACTCAGTGTGGCATGATATGAAAACGAATCTTAATAAAGTATCTCTTTATTAGTTGTTTCTAATTATGGAAGTGTCTATTGTACATTTGCTGGTACAAACTGTAGACAAATCTATGTAAGCCTTACTTAACTAAAATGTATTGATTTTTATGGATATTCTTTGCCTAAAGCTCCCAGAGCATAAAATAACAAGCAACAAACACTGTGAAAACCAATATTTTCCACTAGGTCAGTGGGAGGCGGTCCAAATTTATTTTTACAAAACCCTTTGCAATGCAAAGTCTATATCAAGGCAGTCTGTGTCAGCCAGTTGCTTCTCCTAGCAAGTCCTGTTGCTGGTAGAGGATGGTGTGTGTGTGTGTGTGAATGCATAAGCCTAGGGCTGGTTCTGGCTCCTGCATGTGCCAGCTATACCTCTGTTCTTCAGAAGTGGGGACCCTAGAGAAGGTGCTCCAGTTGAAATACAACTGAAGCAAAGCACCCCTTTTAAATTTTGCACAGCTTTATATCCCATTTATTGTGAGAGCTTCCTTTATGGAGAGACCCCATGTTTTCACTAGAAGGCAAGCACTTGGAAGGGAAGGGAACTGATTTAAGAAATAGAGGATAGAACGGAACATTTCTGCTTTGACTTGCCTGCTAGTTATTCCTTGCCAACATTTCACCAACCTAGCTGGAGGTGGCTAGGGGTGGGTTGTGAATATTTTTGCTGGCAGTCTGTGGCTGACACAGACTGCCTTGATATACACTTTGCATTGCAAAGGATTTTGTAAAAATAAATTTGGGCCGCCTCCCACTGTGCACACAGCAATAAAAAAAATAGCTTTTGCCCATGCGCAGAAGCAAAATCCAGGATGGTGGCGCCCACAGAGACACCAATGGAACCAGTTCCGTGACGTCACCATGGAGTTACTACTGGTTCTATAGATCCGGTAGGAACCCACCTCTGGAGCTGGCCCAGGGGACAGCAATGGCAGAAGGAAACTGAATGGTGGTGGTATATGTCAGTACTCCTTCTTTTCAGTCCATCATTAGAAGGGCTCCTCTCACTCCTAACTTTTCATTGGTTAGGACTAAGCCATATGCTTGCTGAGACAACATTCAATTGGAAAACAAAGCCTTAGTGATATCGAGTGACAATGGGAATGGTTCTGGAAAAGTTAATTAAAAAGAAATACACACAAGGAATTATTTCAGGGGGAAAAACAATGTTATTTTTCCTTTTCCAATGGACTTGATGGTTTCATTCTCCTCCCTAGCCATTTCTGCAGCTGTGGTTCTGACTACAAAAGCCAGGATGCTAATATAGATCCCCCCTTCAGTGAACTCAACTCCCCCTAACAGTGACTCATACTCATCCACTTCTGGTATGTTGTTGCTGTACATAGCCCCTTCTAAAACACAGCTACCATAACTTGCCTGTAGGTCCAGATTACTTTTACTTGACATCCCTTACTTAGTTTCTTATTCAAAAGCAGCCATTCCCAAGCAGATGTTCTCCAGATGTTTTGGATGACAAATTTCCTAGCTAAAGACAACGGACGTTAACGGTCAAGGCTGATGGGAGTGGTAGATCTCCAAATCCGGCAGACATGGAGATGGAGGAGGCTGTACTGATGTCCATGAACTTAGAACTTAGTCACTTCTGAGTATTGTAACTAATATTTTGGACACAAGTAAGGGAGTGTGTATTATTTCCATGCCTTTGTGGTTTCCTGAGCACCTGGCTGATTACATTAAGGAGGAAAAAATGCTTTCTTCAGACTTAAAATTTCAATTAAAAAATCCTCTTTAAAACAGATTCTAAACCTCTTCATATATTTTTGCCCATATGAAATAACAGTTTAAATTCCTTTTTCCAAGTTGCTTCCCCCAACAGTTTTCAAATTAATTTACATTCTTTGTTTGGTAGGGGAAAAATAGATCTTTTGAGTAATTTTCCAAAGTTTGCTTCTCTCAATCCAAACTACCTCACAAGGCTGGTTGTGGGAATGAAATACAATGAGGGAGTGTTCTGTGTGCTGCCTCCTAAATCAAAGGTGGGCTACAAATGAAATCAATCAACCATGAAAAGTGTCTTTCTAATTGCAAAATGTTAATTGTCTCATGGATATTGATAAGAATATCAAGGGGTACTGAGACATCCCTTTGATACCCCAAAGAACTTATTTGCTTTTCCTTGTTAGAAAAGAAGGGTCACTTTTTATTTCTTCCAGCATCAGAAAAATCAGTGTTTTAAAACCCTATTGATTAAACTGGTGGTGAAGGTGATTTAAAAAAAAATCCATACTATTCAACTGCCTGGAAGAAATTGGTATATATAATAAAATGTGGCAAGCTGTTTTTAAGACTCTCCTATCTAATTTAATTAGAAAAAAAAGAGTAGGTAATATTTTATGGCCATGAGGCATATTTGTGAGTTGTAGCTGCAATGTCAATCTTTTTCCTAACAAAAGACTGTCGTTGTGAACATGCCATGTTCACAACGGCAAAGAAAATAGGGAAAGAAAATAGAGGATGTTACTTCTAGAAAAGCCTCTCTAGCCATCATTCCCAACTTCTCTATCATTCTAGATGGTTTTTGCCTTGTTTTCTGGGTAGGTAGATGTTGTTTCAAGTTACACCTGACAGAGTGAACATTTGGTGGCTTAGTCTTCTACGAAAACCCAATGGTGTTTCTGTGGGGTTCTGAGGTTTTGTCAGGCACAAAGAATCAGGACCACATATTAAGATGCAGTCAAGATTTATCGCTCAAGTCGATACACAAGAATCTAGTCAATTAATGCTTAGTGCTAAATTGACAGTAGATAAGGGTCAATGGAATTCAAGAGGGATTAAATTCCCTCTTGAAAAGGGATTTAGACTGTGGTGATGTTATAACTCCAGACCCCGGTTCTGCCTGTTTTTCTCCTACAGGATTTCTCTTAAACACAGGTAATGCTGTGTATTGTACTTAATCTTTTCAGGATGCCAATTTCTTATTTATTAATTTTTAAGTAAAAGAATATTTTAAAACATATGTTAGGGAGCCAAGACTTGAATTATTCTTTAGCTAGGTCACTGCTGATTCCATTTCATTTCTCCCTTTGTTTTCCTCTATCATCTACAAGTATATTTATATTTAGAAATATAACATTTGTAAGGTATCCTTAATAAAACTGGGTTCAGGTTAGAGGTGCCCAGTCCCACTGCTCTGTGGGAAAAAGAAATTTCATTATTAAAAAGGAGAGGTAACCAGAAAAAGAATAAAGCAATGTTCCCTTCTATTTGCTTGTAATCATACTAGGATCTCCCTTTTACTTAACAGTGTTCTAGAGGCTTGTGCATCTCTGTATTGAATTGCAATGGATCATAAGTTTGGAATGCAGTCTGTATATTTTGAAGGCCACTTGCTGGACTCCAGCCAGTTGCGTTTCCGTGCTTCTTTTCTCTCTTCCTTTATTAATGGATGGAAGAGAAGAGTCATCCTTTATCTTCCTTTCTCCCTCCCTCCCACCATCTCTCTCTCTCTTTCTCTCCCTCCCTCTTTCGTGCTCCCTCCCTCCCTCCTTCGCGCTCTCTCTCTCTCTCACACACACACACTGCAAACATGCATTTTAACTCTAGTGAGCTCCTGCAAATGTATCAAATGCTTTACTTGCTTCAATTTGAATTCTCTGTGTGAATTAGTGTTTAGTGGTGGGAAATTTTCTGATAACCTTGTTAGGGAACACACAGAAGTCTATTGACAGGCTGTTTGTTGGTATGTTTTAAGGGCAGAATTTGGACCGACTTGTTATTTCAGAGCAAACTCCTTTTCATCCTGAGGCAAATTTAAAAGTGAGCTGATGCCCTTTTGCATTCTTGATCCTGACATTATTCAAATGACAATCTCAAAAGTACCTTCCCCAATACAATGATTTCGCTTCCGTGCCAAGCTTTATTACTATCAATCTCTTTCATATCACACAGTTCCCACAGCCCCAGAACTTTTAGCCTTCATTCTTTGCTCTTCCTATGCATTTGATCAAGTTCAGCTTCTTAAAGGTTGTTCTGTTCTGCCTCCGAGCCATCCCTGCTGTTGGAAATCCAGCCTAAAAGTTTGTGGCATCCTTGCCTTCTGGAATCTTCTGAGATTTAGTTCACACATTCAATCATGATTTGTTTAACCAAGACATGCCGAATATATTGCACGTAATTGATTTAAACTTCGTACAACACTGTAAGCCACGTTTCACAGATCAGAAGGGCTCTCAAAACATGCTAGAAAATAAATGTTTTTCACCATTCCTTTCCCTTACTTTTAATTCTGAATGATATGTAGAAGTGACAATGCATCAGGTATCCTTAATTCATTAAGTGCCTTTTCTTTGGTCCCTGTGCCATTGTGAGGGAATATAAATGGGTCAGAATGTAGGATGGTCTTCCTTCTCCATCTTTGCATTTTCCTGGTGCCTCAGGTGACTGTAGAGGAGGGAAAATGGTGGAACATGTGTGATGTTGTCATGCTAGGGGTGTCAAACTCGCAGTGTCACATTTTCATCACATGAAGTATCATGACTCCACCCCCACTTTGCTAAACTGAGGGTGGCATGGCCAGTGTGTGATGCATCTGGCCCATGAGCCGCGATTTTTACACCACTGTGTCATGCAAATGCCAAAACATAAGTACCTGTATCGGATGTTGGGATGCAAATATAATTGCTGTATTTGTGATGATGTTATAACATCTGTTTTCATTTTGCTGTCCTTCCTAAGGTACCTGCCATAGATACCTCCCTAAATCCCATTGTTTCTGAAAGGAACCAAGTTGTGATAGTGGTAGAATGATAGTGGCGATAGTAAAGCAGATGTCTTAGTATGATGTGTGGACTTAGCTTATGCAATAGATCACCAACATACATGTTGGGACTAAAAAAATAAAACCAAACATTCAGAAGAACCATATTTTGGAAGGGAGCAAGGGAAGAGGGATTGATGAAGGCATGTGGCGGCATCAAGAGGCAAGCTCTGCCCCTTGTGTATTGTCAGGCAATGCTGTAATTCAAGAACAATATGGCAGTACTTGTCATGATGCCACCATGCACATTTGGGCATCACTCTGGTTAGGAACAGAAATCTATACTTTGCACATAAACAGACATAATGTTCATAACTTTCTGTATGAACCTGGTAGTGTTCAACATCCTTTCCCCCCCCTCATCTTTCAGAATTGATGGGAAGCCTCCTGGAACCTTAGAACTGGAAGAAGATGAGGGCTTTAGTGACTGGTCCCAGAAACTTGAACAGCTCAAGCAGCGATCGGGAGGAGAGGGAGTGCAAGAAATTCACCAAGGGGAATGCAGAGAAGCCCAAGGAGCAGAGCCTATACAGTGCGAAGAAAGGTAGGGAATCTTTTTCCACTGCTTGAAAGGAAGTAGTAACTAAACAAGAATCAACCAGAAAAGCTGGAAAAAAACATAGCAGATTCCTTGAACTTTGAAGTAAGACCCGAGTGAATTTGTTTTGGATATGGCATGACTGAATGTATACTCCAAACTGCAAACCAGGCAGATTTCTGTTTGACATTCATTTTAGCTTGATCAAATACAGTCTAGCTTGACTAATTGCCATGAAGTCACATGTCAACCTTAACTTGGTTACCAGTAATTTTCATATGGTTAGTCAATTTCTGGTTTTATACAACATATTTAACCATAAGCTAAATACTTTGATTAGGGGTAGTGGAGATACAATATACTAGACAGCAGTGTGATGGCTAACTTGTAGTTTGGTACGTTCTGCAAACAGAGCCAAAGAAATTCCCTGGAACAATGAACCAGCCTGATTGCTTCTGTGTTATTATCAGATTTATATATTATAAAATTTACTTGTCCCCTACCTAACAGGTTGAAGCAAACTCTGAGCAGCATATTGTAGCAATTGGTTTGTTTTTAACGGTAGCTCTTTACCTTTAAAAACTTCATGACTAGGCAGAACGCTAATCAAATTGTAATTAAAGGTTTAAATCACCTGGGGAGCTTCCTTTCCCGGTGGTATAAGCATAGAGCATTTGCCAGGGAAGAAGATGCCAACCCAGGCTTAAGGTAGGCTAAATGGACTTATATGAATATATTTGTTCTTATATCAGCATTAAATTACTAGCTTCATAAACAAGAAAAATCTCCATATATTACTAAAGTCAGCTTCCACTAATCTTAGCCATATAGTTGCCTTAAAAATTCCAGCTCTCTAAAAAATTACTTCCTTTATTATGTAAGTCATTTTGTTCCAAAATTATTGCCTCTACTTCACTGCTAAAGGTATAAAAACTTATCTTCTTTTGCTCCAGGGTCAACCTAAGTGCTTCTCAGCAATTAGGCAGGGAGCTTTTGGAATAACAAACCAAACAAACCAAAAGCTTTAGCTCTTGTGATCTGCAAACTTTGTCTTAGTATGTTGTGTGAATGTAGTCAGTTGTAGTTTCCCCCCCACAACGTGTGGTTAATCATTTCAACTATTGGTGCTTCTCAAATGATTATTTGTAGAACTAAATTGTAGTATGTATGTTTGTGAATTTACTTGCATGGCTTTGCAGGCATTGATTAATTTTGCCACCCCATCTTTTTGTAAAAAATATAGCTGCATATAAACATGTATTTGAACCAGGGCTGAAATTTACTTATCTTCACTACCAGTTCACAAACATGAGCGCATGCGCAGAGGATCAAAAACAGGATGTGATGACGTCGGGGTGGGTAGGCAGAGCCTCCCACCGCCGGCGCTATCAGATTGTGCGATCTGGATAGAACCAGCTGAATTTCACCACTGGTTTGAACTGGCAAATTATTTCAACTGGTAGAAAAAATCTATATAGAACACGTGCCACAGCTCAGAGTAAAGGAGGGGAAAGGGTGTTGCCAACTTTAACCAAGCGAAATACTTTTAGGAAGGATAAAACTTAAATTTTCTACTTTGTGGACGCAAATGGAAGTGGATTTCTGGCAGTGTGTTTTCTAAATTGTAATTCTATTTCAAGGCCTTTAGTAAGATACTTTCAGTTTTCTCCCCCCCCTCCTTTCCCAATCTTGGGGTTTTACTTTTAGAGTTTCTGAAAAAAAATGTTCTGTAGTTTCAAATGTTAAAGCAAGGGGGTTTAAATCTCTAATGTTGGAACATAACTTGGAAGATTTTTCCTTGGGAAAACTTAATTCATTATGCTTAAGTTTCTTTTGGGGTCTCTCCTCCTCCTTTCCCACGTCTATAATGGTTACTCTTTACGTCCAGGAAGATTTAGTGTGAAATTGAGTACATTAAGCAATATTTATCCTATACACAATATAAGTGCAAACTCAAACTATCTGTTCCTTCAAACTTCTCTGCTTAACTCATTTTCCTCAGTAAGGACAGAACTGGATACACCCCAACATCCTTTTTTCCCTCCGTGTTGCAGGCACTGCTTTTATTTTTAGATTTTCTTTCAATATCTTCAATTTTACTTCAGCGAAACTGTGCAAGCAATCATTTTTAGAGAGGTTGGCGCATTTACACTAACCTAAAAATACCACACACACACACACACACAACAGGGTGCTGAGAAAAGGGAGGAGGAAAGATTCAGAAAGCAATTATTTGAAGCAGCTGTTTCAGTTGTTTGGATAAGGGCGAGGAGAGAATTAAAAGAAGCTGCTTGCTTCTGCTCAGGAAGACAGAGCAGAAACTGATACAGTTTTTCAGTTTGAAGATGAGTTACCCCTTGAAGAAATTCCTTTAATGAAATAAAGCAACGACTATGAAATTAAAATTCCTGTCGAGAATTGGAGAACCATGTTGGCCAAACAGTATCACATTCCACTCTGTCCCCAGTATGCAGGGGTGAAATTCAGCAGGTTCTGACAGGTTTTGGAGAACCAGTAGCTGAAATTTTGAGTAGTCCAGAGAACCGGCAAATACCACCTCTGGCTGGCCCCAGAGTGGGGTGGAAATGGAGATTTTGCAATATCCTTCCCCCAGGAGTGGGGAGGAAATAGAGATTCCATAGTATCCTTCCCCTGCCACGCCCACCAAGCCACGCCCACAGAACCGGTAGGGAAAATTTTTGAATTTCACCCCTGCCAGTATGGTATTTGTGAGTGCGACTATGTCTTTTTCATTACAAAAAAAAAATAATCAAACTTATTAAGCTATGTATATTCCATAAATTTTGAAACTAAGAAACATTCTTAAAAATAAAGATGATAAGACTTCAGTCCTTTGCTTGGTTTGGATGTAGGTCTATGTACCTTTCACTTTAGAAATATGAATGTGCTTTTCACTACCTTGGCAAATGAAATCAGCTTTTGAAATTGTATTGCTGAATTGGGTGAATGAAAATGTATTTAAAGGAATGATTTGGAATCAACTATAGATGCTCTTTTCACGGAGTAAGTGTGATATAGTCAGAAGTGGGCATCACATACTGTAACAATCAGTTTGCCCAGAACCAAAAATGTGAGTGCATGCATGCATGCTCCGCTTGCTCGTTCGCGCACCTTCCATGCATGCATACGGCATCGAAAAACCAGTGATTTTATAGGACGTGATAGTGCCAGGGTAAGTGGGTAGGTGGGTGAGTGAGTGGGTGGGTGAGTGGATGGGTGGGCCCAGCCTCTGGTTGAAACTATCAGTTCACCCGAACTGGTCTGAACTGGCAGCAGCCCCTCACTGGATATAGTGGTTAAGGCACCAAGCTAGAAACTTGGAGACTGTGAGTTCAAAGCCAGCTGGTTGGTCTTGAGCTAGTCACTTACTCTCAGCCAGAGGAAGCAAGCAAGGGCAAATCACTTCTGAAAGGTTTGCCAAGAAAACTGCAGGGACCTGTATAGGCAGTCACCAGGGGCCAATAATAACTCAAATGGACCAAAGGGGGAGAGGATATTTTAATGTCATTGACTCAAAACAGACCAGGTGTCTCATATAGTGACATGTCTTTTTTTCTCAGTAAAATTCTTTTTTGCTTAAGAGATTTGTGACTCGATGTAATGGGCTTCTTCAGACTATGCTTTGAAGGTTGTACATGTTTCTTTTCTCTCTTTTTTTTGTTAATCCGGTCCATAATTCATGTGGGTTTTACTTTTGGTCTAGGTAGAAGATAGTCAAAACAGCACATCTAAGATATAACTAACATGCAATAGAATAATTTGGCAGGTGCATTTGTTTTGCATGTTCTCTGGTAGTAAATATGCTGCTCTTCAAAATAATTCAAAGGAACTATATAAATATAGTATAACATTTTGTACTGCCTACACATGCATGCCCAGATGTTCCTGGTATGGATATTGTGGGTCAGATGCAGGTTAAGTCAACTTCAATTTAGTTTTTACATGCAAAAGTAATTATATAAGCAAGTTCCAAGTAATAGGACTTAGGTTTAGGAAATAGAAAATAGGAAATGATTTGAGGGACAAATTATATGTGATGTTTGACATTTTCCTTGATAAATTATAGCACTATTCCAGGAGGCTCGCTCTACCTCTAGATGTCTTAAATGAGCTTGAACTCTTCTCTTACAAAGTAGAAAACTGGTAGTGAATTTTCTAATGTTAAAAAAAAAACAGCTTATACCTTCTATGCCCTTGAAAATCATAAAATGGGATTTGGAATGCATTGTGAAGGCCACATGTGTATTAGCTGAACCTATTCTGGTTCATAAACTTCTAATTATTTTAAATGCATTAGTACAGGCTTCGAGGAGAAATGAAGCTTGTGTGACTTTCAAGTATAGCTTATCTTTCAGAACTGCAGTAGTTTGGAGTGGAACCAGTAAGCTTGCTATTAATATTAGCTGATGCAGAGCTAATTGCTGTAAAGTGGTATAGAACTACTGTGTAAAAATGTCTTTGAATAAGACCATTTCAGTTACTCAAATAACATTGTAAACCAGGTTTGTATTAAATGCTAGGTTTATGACTAAGTCTGAAATATTTTGGAGTAGCAATTATAACCTCCTTATCTATCGAAGAGGGCAATTCCTGCATATTTTAAAATAGTACAAGTTTCTTACTAATGCATGAATGTAGATTTACATCAGAAGACAAATGTGGAGTTTTGCTCCAAGCAGGGAGGGGGTGGGTTAAGGTGGGGCATTGAATTATGTTTATGTTCTTAGACTTAAATTCTTATGCATTCTTAAGTTAGAGCCTATTTGCAGTCAGGTGGATTTTCCTTTCCTAGTGCTTTGCATAGAATCGGCTTTTAGAGGGAGTTTTCTTTCTAAGCAGTAACACAGAATGTGGCCTTTCTCCAGTGAAGTACGACCAAAAGGCCACATAACAGTTGGGTTTCATTGAGTGGGCATTGATTTATTCTTCAGAAAGTCTAGAATGCAACTGGATGATTCTAATGGTAATCGGAAGCAAGCTTGAGATTCCAAGCATGTAAACTTCTGCTCATGTTGATCTCCATCTCAAACCTTTAAACCAGGTTGCCTGTTTTTCTTCCTTTGGCTGAAGGCTTAACTCTGCCTTTGAGTGATATGCTGCAGGCCACTCTTCCCCCAAAGCAGTGGGCTGGAATTGGCTCAAAAGCAAAGCGATAATAATCATGATAATCAACATTCATTATAATAAATAGGTTCCAATCGTGTTTTAATGTTTCTTTTGTTTATATCATATTAAACATTATAATTGTATTGCCCTTTTTAGAGGGCACAGTAAAACTAGTAAATATAAATTTCCCATTAGAATATATATATGTTTTCATAGGTTTTCACGGGTATAGGTATTGCAAGTCTTGGCGTATTTGGGTCTTTTCCAGTGTAAGATTGAGGGTATCTTTCTCCTTTGGATGTCCAGGTGATTTACATTATACCTGGGAACTAGAGTCTATGCAGGATGCCACTGGTCCACATCAATATTTCCAAAATCCTTTTTCACTATGCCTGAAAGGGAATATTATAATATTCAGTCTTCACAGATATTTATAACTTCACCAAGCAATTGCTTTCTTTAAAATCAAACGGGCGGGAATTATTGTCTTTTTAATTAGTAGAGTAAGCTTGTTTGTGACATTAAAAATATTAAACATTGCATTTTTTTTCTTTTATTCTTCTCTCTTTTTTTTCCATTTGCCAATTCTCAGTCCCAGGTCACCAACGCGCTCCTACGAAGAAGAAGAAGAAGAAGACGGCACTCTGAAGGAAGCAGAAGTAATGCTGGAGCAAGTTAATCTGGATCAGGAGTCTCCCACCTTTATCCACTTTGAAACCGGACCATCCAATTTCCTCAAGTTTGTTTCTACTTCAACTTCTGAAGATCAGCCTGAAGCAGAGCTGGAGCAGCAGCAGCAGCAACAGCTTAGGGAAACCTTGGAGCTTGGAGAAGAGAATCAGCATGCTGAGGACAAGCTCCAAGAAAATGTTACAGAAGAGAATAAGCCTGAGGAAGAGGAAGAAAAACAAGAGGTCAGG
Source organism: Pseudoxenodon macrops (assembly GCA_032467955.1). Classification (NCBI taxonomy): domain Eukaryota; kingdom Metazoa; phylum Chordata; class Lepidosauria; order Squamata; family Pseudoxenodontidae; genus Pseudoxenodon; species Pseudoxenodon macrops. The sequence goes on along the minus strand of JANHFT010002008.1, from coordinate 75,580 downwards.
AAAAAAAATCAATTATTTTCTTCCTCCTCCTACTTTGTCTCTGAGTTTGAGAGGCCGTAAAATGAAAGATGCATTTCTAACAAGGTATCTTTCAAGCATCCTTAACACTTTTTCCACATTGAAATTGTCCAGTTAAATAGGAGAAATAAAGAAACATAATTATAGATGAAGGTGGCCATTCTTCTCTTATGCCTGAGAATGAAGGGGTTAAAATGAAAAGAGAATAGCTGGACAATACAGTAAATGGTCAAAAGAAGGCTGTGTGAAAGCCAAACTCTAAACACATGCACAGCTTTGCATTCTACTGCTATTAAATAGTACAAATTATAAAATTATAAGATGAAGATTACTAATCCTTGTCAGAAAGAAGAATAAAACAGATAAGATCCATAATGATTCTTAATTTTGGCCCAATTCTCAGTCTGGTCATTAAGCAAGGACTACTTGTAGTGCAAACCCAGTTATTGTAATTTACAAATAATTGTATATGGCTCAGCACAACATGACTTGAGTGATATACATATCCAAGTATTTTATCTTGATAAAACTCAGGTTTTAAAAAAAGAAAAGAAATCAAATTTTGATAGGAGACACTATTTATTGAGACAAATGGTACAGAATAGAAAATGTATCTGGTTCTGCACTATACATGTGAAAAATGGTTGCAGTGGATCTAGCAGCATATGCTTGAAAATAAAACAAAAAAGAAACAGGAAAATGAATATGATTTTAGATTGCATTGGTAGAAACATGGCTTTCTTAAAAACGTACTGATGAAATATAACAGAAAAGTAATACAACAGGTTTAAATTAAAATATTGATTAAAATGAAAATAAAAACTATGTGCTATTGATGTAACACTCATTCCTATAGCATATTATTAAATGTAGCAACACAGAGCTTCATCTTCTTAGTGTTAGAATATTTTCTAAAGTCATCATTAAAAAATGGTGAATAATGCAACTCTTGAAGCTACTCTTCAAACATCAAGAGTGCCATCCCCCCCACCTACATATGTATGTATTTGCTAAATTCTTGCTTTGATAAAGCCAAAGTTCTTCATAAAATTTGATAAAAGAGGTGCTTTGAATGTTGCACAAAGACAACAAACTTCTCTGCTGTTACTTAGAAAAATTCCCTCCCCAGGTTTCTGTGCTAGCTTGGAAAAAAACGTGGCTGTGCTGTTTTAAATATGTTTATGGCACAAAGTTTGTGCTTATGCACATTCCAAACCATTTTTCTGATGCTTGGCCCTACTAGGAATAGCTAAACATTGAAGCCTTTAGTGTAGGAGAATCAGAGGTTCTGTCTCCCATCTCTACCCCAAATCTTCAAACCCTGCATATAGATTGCTGCCATGGATACTTTAGATTTAATTTCCCCAAAAAGCAACTTGACTAGAAAACCTGCGAGACTTTCTCCAGCTTCATACTAGATCAGATAATAGTCTAAACGGGCTTTCCTAAAACCCAGGATATTTTTAATTAAGTCAAAAGTGGCTGTGACTACAAGAAAGAGTAAGCTATAAACCTTGTATATACATAGCCACAGACTCGCTTCATATTTGCCAGAACAAGTCAAACTTAACCGCATGCCGACTTCCCGTGACATACTGTATGCTGAGGTGATTTCTCCTGTACTTGCTTTATTGTGTTGACTGAGAAGAGAGGGGTTGATTGCATTTGAGCAAATGCTCCCCTTCTATGCATTTCCCTTCCTTCAGGACAAGAAAAGAAGGCGATATGAGCAAGAAGAGGCCCCAGAAAAACGACAGAGGACCCCAAGTACTTCCAGTCAGGAAGACGAGTATCAAGCTCCTTTAAGCCCAACATTAAAGGTATATGTTGAGTTGCATAGGAAGGCATGGGAAATGCTGACTAACAGATAAGTTTATAACTACAAGCCCAAAGCTTTATAGATATGATTAAAGTAGAGGAATACCCAAAATGTTTTCTATTAGCCTCCAGTCAAGTTCAACAAGGTTTGTCATTTGAGGACTTTTTGAATGGTATGCTAGGCCCTACTTGAGGGAATTTTAAGAGTTTCAAGGGCTGGAATAAGTACTTTAAAGCAGGGGTGAAATCTACTTACCTTCCCTATCGTTTTGGAAGTGTGTGCACCGTCACAATTTTTCACCCTCTGTGCATGCACAGAATGCTTTGCGCATACACAGAGTGTTAAAAACCAGGAAGTAATGACGTCCGGCTGGGTGGGCGGAGCCTCACACTGCCACCGCTACCGGTTTGCCCAACCATGCGGTAGCGCCGCTATCGGCTCGCACGAGCCAGATAGAACCGGCAGGATTTCCCCACTGCCTTTAAAGCATATCTATGTTTTCCTCTCAAATCCCCTAAATGTCTGACAGCATAAGAAAGGGAGCAAAATCTTGGCCATACCCATTTTTCTTTTTGGAAAGGAAGTTGGCACCAACCAGCATTTTGCATCTTTCCTCGAGACCACTGTCCAAATAAAGCCTGTTGTTTCTGTTTTATAGATCACTGACAGGACTGAATCTCTGAACCGATCTGTGCAGAAAAGGTAACGTCTGATGAAATAATGAATGTCCCAAGCTGTGTGACCTTTCAGTTGGCTACTGGTAGCTGTCTCTAAGTAATTTTATTTGTACACTGTTTTTTCTGGATACAATCTTCCCAAGTAACTAAAGACAGAGGTAAAAATCTGTTAGAACAACACGAGGCCCAGTTCAGCAGCATATGCTAAATAAAATGAGATTAAAATAAGAAACTTTAAAAATGCCACTTCAAATGCCAAATACAGGGTACGAGCATGTGGATAACATTTAGAAGAAAGCTCAAGAGTTATGATGCCACCTATTGAAAGAGCTTTGCTGCGAGCTCTGCAAATAATTCAAGACTGATGCTTTGTTCACAATCATTGTGTGTCTGAAAGATCACTTTTTAATGTGTTGAGCTGCAGAAAATATTTCCTGTTAAGGCAATTTCTCCATCTCACCAGTATTCTATTATGCATCCTTTCTAGGCAGCCAGAATTGATCAAGCAAGTTAAAATATTCATTGAATTTACAGAACCCTAATTAGGGTTCAGTCAACAAATCACTCTGAATTGTTGCTGCCACTTGTTCTTCTTGTGTATGTTTATATAATATACTAAGCTGCGGTTTGCTTAACTAAAGGCTACTAAATAAACTCCATTTGATACAGATAACCATGAATCATGATTTACAAATCATCTTGGCTGGGTTCGTACAAAAACTAAGCCATAAATAAGTAAGCCACATTGCCATTCAGTGTGCTATGTGATCTATGCAAATTGTAGAAATCACCGACCATAATTCTGAATAAACAATGGTGATTAGGCTCTGAAATGTTGGGTCTGTGGTAAGCATCCTTTCTACCATCTTCTCTCCTTCCAGTAACAGTATGAAGAAGACCCAAGCACCACTTCCAGTTTCCAAGATTGATGATAAACTTGAGCAATACACTCAAGCCATTGAGGTGAGTTTAAACTCACTGACTTTGACAAGCTTTTCAAAGAAGTACTTTTGGGGTCGTCTTAAGAAATGTGTTACAGCAAGCCCATTCAAAAGCCTAATTCCATTGATTTTCACTCATTGGCAAGTTAACTGAGCAGTACTATCACCCATGGAAGATTTTAGCTTTTGATGTGTCTCTGCAGATGTCCTCCTTTTCATGGCAGGCAAAAAGTAGAGTTCAGAAGCGGGTTTTAGCAGGTTCTGACCAGTTCTGGAGAACCTGTAGCAGAAATTTTGAGTAGTTTGGAGAACCGGTAAATATCACCTCTGACTGGCCCCGTCCCCATCTATTCTCTGCCTCCCGCGTCCCAGCTGATTGGGAGGGAATGGGGATTTTGCTGTAACCTTCCCCTGACACACCCACCAAGCCATGCCATGCCCACCAAGCCACACCCACAGAACTAGTAGTAAAAAAAATTGAATCCCACCACTGCTTGATCCTAATGCTATCATTTTCAACAGGCTATTTAGAACCATTTATTTACATTCAGAGCTGGAAAAGCTATATTATATTCCTCCAGGTTTATAGATTTGATTCAGGTGGCAGCCCAATTGAACTGGGGATTGCATAAAATAAAGAAATGTTTCATTATTGAAGAAGCTCCTGATTCATTAACTCTTCCGACTCCGATTTTCATGAGTATATTATTAGCTAGTGTCCTTTCAGTGTTACCCAAGAAGTCTATAATCATCATGACCAAGTACCAAGCCCTTTGTTATGAGAGAAGCCTATACTTTAAAGTAAGACTAATCTTCATCATAGCTGCCTTACTGTCTGCTTCCCAATATTAAACAGCCGGATTCAGCTATTTCTCTCTTTCCTCTTGATTCTATTAAAATGTACAAAAAACCAGATATCTAGTTTACAATTGCGAAAGAGACAAGGGAGACTCTTAAGATCACTGAAAATTCAATTTATAAAGCCGAACATATATTCCTTGTGAGAAATGCAGGTAAAAGCAAGACAACCATCTGTTCTCAATGAGCTATGGTATCATTTGAGAAGTACAACCTCCCTGGGCAACTGACTTGCAGTTTGGCGGTTTGGCGAGGACAAATTTGCCAGATGTAAGCAAAGAAAGACTCACTAACACCTGCTACCTCCTGAGAGTTTTGTGAAAATGAGGTGCTACATCTCCTGAGCATAATCTTGACAAATGTATTTTGTAAACAAAGGCTACGTGCACTTGCACTCACATGCACGCATCCACGCACACACATTTTGTTCTTCCAGGATGAAAAACACTTTATGCATAGGAAATTAGGGAAAGAGTTTAATTAAAGTCAAATCCTCTGGGGAAGAGAAAGGCCTTGGTCTGTTTTTGTTCTGTTCTTATGAAGTTTGTCTTCTTTCTTTGTCTCATCTCTGGGCTTCCTGTCAGCTCAGAAAGCTGGTTCTACATGGCAATTATATTATTGGCAGCTGTTAAGCTTGTCATGAACCTATTAGGAAAACTACACACATGGTAAACCTAGCGGAGTGAGTTTTACAGAATTTCTATATTGAAAGGTCTGTCTTAATTATAGCATCCTTAAATTCTCTAATGAAACCCAACATTTTAGCCTCTCTGCTATCACAGTTTCTTGAACATACAAGAGTCCTAAAAGAAAATGATAAAAACAATAATTTCCATCTCCTTACTCCTTATCCCCTCCCATTTCTTATAGGACTGCATCTGCCTTATTGTTCAGCAGATGGCTTAGTAGTAAGCCACTATTAACAAATTGTAAAAAAAAAAACACCACAGCTATATATATCATGTGACCACCAATTTAAGTTGTCCGATAGTTTATAGTACATGCGTATTAAAAGGGATGA
>JANHFT010002008.1:59369-70146 GCA_032467955.1 Pseudoxenodon macrops | reverse complement strand
CCCTCCCATTTTGCCCACAATATAACATGCATAATAGAATAGCTGAATGTGTGGCAGGCCAAAAGCAGGCCTGACAGATGGGAGATTAGAGCCATGGTGGCGCAGAGGTTAGAATGTAGTATTGCAGGTTACTCTGCCCACAGCAGAGTTCGATCCTGACTAGCTCAAGGTTGACTCAGCCTTCCATCCGTTGGAGAGCGGTAAAAAGAGGACTCAGATTGTTGGGGGGCAATGTGCTGACATTGTAAACTACCCAGAGAGGGATGTAAAGCACCATGGGATGGTATATAAGTGTAAGCGCTACTGCTATTAAATTGGCACAAAGGCTGTCAGGAGAGGACATTTTCTGATCAGTTGCTGAATTGGATAGTTACCACAATTCTGATTTTGCCCAATGGGTGAATCAACTCAATGGCTCATAAAGATGTTTGACTATAAGAGAGAGGTTGTTTTAAACTAGAAAGCCGATTCACCCTTATATTATTTTGCAGACCTCCAGCAAAACTCCGAAGCCAGCACGCCAACCTTCCATTGACCTTCCTACCAATAGCGCTGCAGTGGCCAGCACAAAAAGCCTTTGGGAGACTGGGGAAATGGCTCAGTCATCTACAAAATCAACGCCCTGCAAGGTAACTTTTAAAAAAAAATGCGGTCAAATCCCTACTATTGGAAAGATACAACTTCTTCTACAGAGATTGATGTTGTGATGAAAATGATGTCAGGGTATAAATGTCACCAACCAAATAGTATCAATACGGACTCTGGATTTGACCTGGATTGCAAAACAAAAGCACTTTTTCACAGAGGGCGCTTCAAACGTCTCTCATCACGTCTGTGTTCTTCCTAGGACATTGTGGCTGGAGACATTGTGAACATAAGAAGCCTTTGGGAGCAAAAGGAGAACCCCCAAACAGATGGAAATTCTAAGGTGAGGATTTTGCTGCTTCCTTTGGGAGAAATGCAATGACAAAAGCTTAATTTTTCTGTATAAGTGGCCAAGCGTGTTAGGCCTGGTGGGGCTTTGCTGGAAGAGGGCCCAGAAGTGATGCAAAATGAAACAACACAGCAGATTCATTTCACTCTTCCTAAGGTAGCTTTGAAAAGATGCTTCGGGTAAAGCTTTGTCAAATTAAAGCACCCTTCTATAGCCATCCTGTGACTATTAAAAGGAAGATTTCCTCCCCCATCATTGTGGTTGTAAGCAGTTGGATCGTCCTCAGCTCATTGAATGCAAGCTCTTCTGTTCATGGTATTAAAGGAAAATTGTTACACTATATCAAGTGAAATATGTATTTAATTCAGTGTTTTATTTTGCCAGAAGCATAGTAGTTGCCCGAGGAAGCCCACAACCAAGTCAGGAATGTGATAGCAGCATCTTCCTGCTTGCACTTCCCAACAAATGACATATAGAGGCACATTGCCTCTATCCATGGAGTTAAAAACAGTATGAACAAATGTTCATATTGATTAATCCTGACTTATATTTTCCTGCCCAGTTCCTCCACACAAATCAGAATTCTATGTTCTTCATTGTCATCATCTTTTTGGTTGGTGTGAATGTCTCCATCCAAAAAGGGGACAGGGAGGAGCTGAACACAGGGAAGGAAAATTTGCAAGTAAACTAGCTTTGAGGTAGTTGTGCAAATATGTTCCTAATTTTCTACGGTATGAAAATGGATTGGATATTTTTTTTAAATTCCATGTTAGTAGCCAACTGTGTCCTCTCCGGAGGGTTGTGTCTTTTTCAGCCCAACACCTCAAAGGGTTGTTGTTGTGGGAAAATAGGAGGCGGGAAGGAGTTTCAGGTATATTCGCCATTTGTTACTTGTAAAAATAATATAGGCAGGATACAAATTAATAATAAAAAAATAAACTTATGAATTGCTCCCTTATATGCAACATATCACACAGTAAAGCAGATCCCGGAATTTGTAATGTGGTTTTGAGGAAAAGAGTCAAGAGATTGAAAATAATGGATGATTTAAATAGATAGAAAGAAAAACCTCCTTACAAAAGGATGCTTTGTAAAGTATTGACACAAATATTTAAGGAGTGAAGAGTGGATGAGAAACAGAAGGGGGGGAGAGAGAAGAAGTCACCAAAATTCCCCTTTACAATGTGTACTAATGTTCTCTTTTCCGTTTTGCTTTTTCTACCGTTATTCTTGACCCTGTTCTCATTTTATTTATTGCATTTATTCTTGGGAGGGAAGAGGAGGGAAATGTATGCAACTGCATAGCTTACATAAATAATTCTGAATGACTTAACAACCAATTCCCAAGAAAAGCAATGCAATATAAAAAATAAGTATCATTTAAAGCAGCGTCCGCAACCTTTTTGGCCCCGTGGACGGATGGGGGCCAGGGGGGGGGAAGAGGATGGTTTCCCACACTTAGCTGCCACTGTCAGGGCTTGGTTTCCAATGGGCTGTAGACTGGTACCTATCTGTAGACTGGGAATTGGGGATCTCTGATTTAAAGTGTAGGAGTATCTGGAATAACTATTCAGCAGATTTGCTTGTTAACTTTTGAGCTGTCTTTCTGCAGAGGTTTGAGGTGATTTTGGTTTTTGACATAGAGGTTCAGGTTTTCCTGGTATCAAATAATGAACTGTAGTTTAAACTTCCAGGCCAAAGAAAACGGAACAGAAGCACAGTGCATCAAATCAGCCCATATTTGATGGGTCAAACTGTATTTCCCCCCCCCAAAAAAAACACTACAAAAACTGTAGGGTGGAAGAATAGTTAAGGATTTGGGTTTTAACCACTGAAATTGCAATTTTTCATCCTCATTTTTAGGTCAAGATTCCTGGCAAGAAATATAAGTATGTGGCAACTGGACATGGACAGTACAAAAGGGTGCCAATGGAAGATGATGGGGTGACAGAAAAATAGATGTGCTGGTACCCAACTCACAGGTGAAGGTAGGCCGATGTACTGAATAGCATTTGCAAATTCTTTTTGCACATATAAAGTCAGTAATAATTCACCAAGTGCTGACTGGCTTTGCTATCAGAATTCTACACGAAGAAGCAGACAGTGCTCCTTTATAAAGTGATTCTTTGTCGTGTTCCTCCCTTATTAAGATAATGGACAAATCAAACATGGTCCTTTATTTGGTACTGTCACATTTTAAGCCCAAAGGACTGGCTTTGGAATATTTAAGGAATGATTTAGGGTGCTGTATTTGAAAGGATGTATGGGGGAGGCATGCCTTTACTTACAGTAACATTTCTCAACTCTCTACTAGCAATGAGAATCCATTTTTTTAATCATAGAAACACTTTATTCAATCTACATATTCAATGTTTATAAAAATTGTTCTTGAGTCAGGATTTCATATGAACTGCCTTTAAAACGTGTGGGTCTCTAGCTGTGAAAAAAATTCTTTCAATGTTGGTGTAACGACACCCATCCTAGCACTTATTCATGATAAGTTCAGAAAAATCTTAGAGCATCTTTTGCTTCCATCATATCACTGTTTCTTTTCTTACTGTATATCTGTTTCTCTTAGGAACCAAACATTTCTATTTCCTCATTGCTCAACATACCTTCCACGTCTTATATTATCATCTCAAAACATGGCACTTACTCTACCAGACATTTGAAACCTTAGTGTGGTTCGTGTATGCTTTCTTTACTTAGAATTATCCCTCGACCCAACTAATTTTGGCTAAAAAACATATTTGAAGATGTCTGAAACTGAACTTGGACTTTTATAACTATTTAAAAGAATAAGGCAGCTTAATAAGTCCAGGACATCTTTTATCTTCTACTACCATATATTCCCTTTAAAGTTAGGGCAGAAAACCTTAACGTTACTTTGCTTTACTTGCCTGACCTTTATGCAATACAGAATGGGATACCCTTAGATTCTGACCTATGCGTAAATTTTAAGACACTGTTAATATAAATAATGAGTAGAACACACCAATTAAAAATGAACACAAACATATCAGTTGAGTCAGTTTGGTAAGTGGTTGGTAGGAAACCAGTTTTCCTGCCTGTTGCAAAATCCAATCTTAGCCCTGAGGTACTGCTAAAGATATATGTAGGGAAGTGGCTAGGATGTTCTGATGTTCCATATATTCGCACTAAAGGAGACTGCGCTTCATATCTTACATGCCCATTTGAGATTTCTTGAAGCAACAGGCAGCTGACACAAAAATCTGTTTTCCAATAATCTGATAAATACAGTAACTGTGATACTGCATGGCATATGATGAGAGTGTAAATATTGGTAGAACCGAAAAAAACTGAGAGATTCCCGTCTATGCCTTTTGTGATGGCATTTTTGGAATTGTATAATTGCTGTCATTCTTCTGGCAATTCTTCTGGAAAAAAAACAAACCCCAGATCATGAGATGATGGTAGTCCTCTATAAAACAGGACTTGCAAAAGAACTATAGTAGCTTAAAATCTCCTATCCACACCACACTTTTCAAAGCATCAATGCTGGAGTAAAAACTGGGCATACAATTATATACAATGAAACTCAACTCATACTAATACACTTTCTAGCCAACCTGAACATGAAGGATGTGTTCACAGCCTGGAAGGATTGAGTGACATTCCTCCTTATCCACTCTATTTATCCACATCATTGTGGAGTGGGATGGTTGAGCATTCATTGAGGGGGTTGAACAAGCAAGACATAAAGAGATAACTGTACAGTCTCTCAGGCAGATGCTATTTTAACCAGCTCCCATTTCCATTCTCAATTTGCGATTGTGTAGAAACAGAAATGTGAGATTAGGTGATACATGGAGAAAACAATAGGTGGAACATCTTTATGCTGGTGTTAGAAGTCACTGTGTAGCATATGAATACACAACTTGGCTCTATGAGGGGATAGTGTCAAGGATGCCTAAATTCATCTTGAGTCTAGTTTGATAGTCAAGACCTTATCTGGATCTGGCAGGTAGGGTTTTCCCTAAATCTTCCCAATTTTGCTTTTAATAGTTGATACTCATGTTTTGCTACTACCAATGGGAAAAAGATAGTGAAATGGCCAAAGATCTATGCCATTAATTCCCAAACTGCCCAACTTGATAAGGTATAAAATACCAAGTTCATAGCTGTTTCTCTGCTACATGTGTAGCCATTGGCTACTTCCTGTTTTGCAGTTACTGTATGTTAGCAGTTGGGATATTAAAATGCCAATTTAGTGACAGCATGTTTGTAATATATTTCCACGAAACAGTGATATGTTTGACTCTTCTGCGTTCCTGCAGTAACTCAGTGGAAACTATTCTAGATGGCTTAGCATAAAAGCATTACTCTTTTTATGAATCCATGGCTAGTGATGGTGGTGGTGATAATGACAACAGTCCTTTTTTCCACGCTCCCTCCATGAGTTAGAGAAAAAAAAAACATGTCAATTTTCTGGAACTGATTGCTTCAAGTATTGGCAATTGCCTGACATCATTTAAAAGCTAAGTTCAGTGGGGTAAATTGATATTTGCACAGGATTTTCCCTTTTTTTATATATGTAAAATTGGTCTGCAGCTGCTTTCTAAGGGAAAATAGCCTTGACATGGTCACACTATAGTTTGCAAACGGTTTAAATTGATTTCACTGCAATTAAGAGAAGCATGGAATTGTCCAGATTCCACAACTCTGGTTTCTGTTAAGGTGGGCCCAATGAAAATAATATTATCCCGACTCTTGTGCAATCAATACTCCTTACCCTTTTTCTCAATCCAGTGTTTATTTTGTGATGCTGCAAATGGCCAGATTACCAGAGCACCTTAAGGAAAACCTCCATTTATTAATGTGCTTATTCATCTGGCAAAGGCTCTACTCTAGGAAGGTGCATCTATGAGTTACTAAAGAGCAGGATTCTTTTTATGGAGAAACTGAAATGTTATCTTTAAAGAGGCCTACATGACAACTTTCTATGCTCATGTGAGCTGAGCCAAACAGTTTAATCTTTTTAATGTCATATTTTTAGGATCTGAAGCCATCTTGAACCTTGTTCTTGTATAACTGCTGATTTCAAACTGCAATTTTGTGTGCACGTTAGTATTACAATTTAGATTTAGGTTGTGTATGAGAAACATTTATTTTTCCTGCCAGAAACATGAAAGTAGCTTGTGAAAACAACCATTGCTCCTACTATAATCCTACTCATCTTGTCCTCTAACCAAAAGGTCTAAACCTCTGGACAGCATTTGACCTCAAAGGGGATGGGGAGAGAGAACAAGTCTGAACCATGATATGGGATGATTGTTTGGCTCTATTCAAAATGCTTTTGACTGGATATGGAAGAAAAGCCAAGAACTTAAGCATTATTTTAGAATAAAAGGTAGGCTTGGTGGAGCAAGCCAATACATTTCTGTCCCATCCTATATTTATTTCAGCAGATGTTTTAACTTCTTTGTTCTATATGGGCTGTTATTCTAAAAAAAAAACAAGACTCTCTCTCTCAAGCCCCCTGTTAAAACTGAGTAAAACAGGCATATTCATTTTTCGGTATTATAGACAGTAACCCTGTATGAAGGATTTTATTTTATTTCCCCCCTCTCAAGTGCTGCTTTAGTAAAATCTGGATTTATTTCATATTCTTTCAGGCCACTAATCACCTTCTCAAGGAAATATCTATTCCTCTCTTTCCTTCCCCTGCCACCCGGATGCCATCCTATTAAAACCCGTCTGTGTTTCTTCAGGTGGCTGGCGTTGGATGCGACGCACATCAAACAGAGTAGTGATCTTTGTCATGGGTTTGGAAGCCAGCTCTTTAAGTTTCCGGGCATCAAAACGTGGCCTGTGGAGAAGCAGGGGTAAACGTCGCCGGAATGAAAACATCCCTTCTTTTCTTATTTCCTTTTCTTCCTCAGCTTGTGGCCTTTTTTCCTTGCTGATTGTCATCTGGTACAAGATGGCATCCCACATCTTGATGGCTTTTGACTTTGTCCCTTTTTTCTCCTGACCTGGATCCACTTCCGAGATTTCAGTTATTGGCTTTTCTCTCCCTTGCTCTGGCTCAGATTCTGAGACGGGGAACTCAGGAACATCAGATTCCACTACCAAGTGTTTTTTGAGACGGGACCAGCCACTAAGTTTGCTTTTGGGGGGCACGGCTGGCTTTGATTTGGGTGACGAGCTGGCAGGACTTTGGGAGACAGATGGTGGTGGTGGTGGTGGTGGCGGTGATACAGCCTGCTGGTTTATCTTTTTTGGCAAGAACTCCTGCATACTGACAGTGGACAGTGCAGGAAGGATTGTTTCTGGCCCCTTGTACTGTGATGTGTTGGAGCCTGACTGTCTCTGGACTACAGTGTGTGGTTCAGGGCTTTTGCTGCTTCTTGGAGTTACAGGCCTGCCCAGCTGATGCGTTGGGGATGTAACCACGGTATACTGCCTAGGGATATGGAGTATTTCAGCTTTCATTTTCCTGGCGGGTGGTTCAGGGGGTGCAGAAACCTGTAACTTGGGGGAACGTGACCTGGGATGCTGTACAAAAGATGTGTTATATGTCTGGCTTGATAGTGAAGCTGCATAGTTGGTTTGCAAATGAACACGACTTGGATATTCTTCTGGCTGTCCTATTAGTGGAGACTTAACCCTTGGTGCTTGCACGCTATGAAAAGAGGAATGCGTTTCAGCCACATGAGTGACCATGACTGGAGTCTCCACTTGAGGAGTGTAGGAAATGGGATGTTCATGAGAAACAAAGGCAGGGGACAAGAGAGTAGGGGGACCTGAAGGGAACTCTGTGGATTGCCTTGGTGACTCGGGAGTTGTCGGTCTGTAATGCGGAGATATGGCAGGTGAGACTGTTAGTTTGAGATGCTCTGAAAGACTCCTCTGTTCTGTAACTGTGAACGTGAAGGGTCTCGCTTTAGGAAAAGGAGAAGGAACATGATGGATGATGGGCTTGACTGAAAAACGAGGTGGAAGATTGATAGTGAGGCGGCCGTCAGTTTCTGTTAGCTTGAGTGGGGAAGTGCGTTCATTGTGCTCCAAGTCTGGACTAGCTTCACTTACAGGAGACAGATTAGACCGGAATGATGTGGTTGATTGTGCTGATAAGGTGGCCTTCTTCTTTGCTGTTTTTTTCAGAAGCTTCTGGAGCCTAAGGTTGTCGGTTCCAGGTTTTGGTAGAATAGGTGGAGGTGGATCCTGTGATTGGAGAGTGATAGATTCATAGGGTGGCGTCACCGTTATCAGCATTTTGACCCCCTAAATCAAAACAGAAAAATGGATTATTTCAGGTTTCTAACCTAATTAATCTAATCTAATTCTAATCAGGTTTCTAATATAAACATTTTGTTCAGGAAAGATTAAACCCATTAACCAGAGATACCTGTAAGAAATGAACCAGGATAGGAACCAAAGTTTTCCAGGCCAGTCAGACCCATTATATCAGCATTCAGCAGATGACTTCCATTCTCAAGGCAGTGAATGGCCCAATTTTTATTGAAAATTTAAATTTTGGAACCCAGATACTTATTTGTGTGTGTGTGTGTGTGTGTGTGCCTTCTATCTTGTCTTCAGCAAGAAAATCTACTTAGCTGTGTTGCTTCTGCTCTAAGCAAGGTTCTTCAATGCAGGATTGAGTGTCTGCAGAGTTGAAATTTATTGCTGCATTTGGGATGAAGCCTGAAATTACCGTTTTCAAATAATGAAAGATAAAAATGCTTTGAAACGCTAAAACCCTTTTAGGAGACATCAAATTGATATCAATCGGAAAAAATTGTGGGGATTGGGCTATGATGTCTCTTTATCACATTGGAAAACCCCCATTAACCTCATACTTCACAAAAATTAGTCATAGTATCTCAGAGCTGATGCTTTTCAGTGCCTGGCTGAACACTCCCCTCCCCCAGCTCCTTGATAAGTGGTTTTAACCATCAAATATAGATTGAAAATACTACATGAACAATGACAAGTTTTTATTATTCTGATTGAGCGGCCTCCAATGTGTGACTCATGCTCAGAACGTTCTGAGATAGAAAGAAGAATCCTTCTATCTCAGGAAAGAAGAATTTATCTCAGGATGAATGGTTGCCCATCATAAAAAAGGGAAGTCCTTATGCGTAGGGTTCTAGCTTCCCACAAAATCAGTATACAGTAAGTACTCCATCTTCCTTGGAATCCAAAATGCACAGAGCCAGTGCAAGCAGCCTCCTCTTGTTCAGATATTCTTAAGCAATAAAGGACATTAGAAAAAAGCTGGTGGCAATGGGGGTCGCACTATTTTAAGAGAGGATGTTATAGGAGCGATTCCATGGCTGAGATCATTAATGCGTTCAAAGTGTGAGGGTTGTTAAATCGCTAACTGAGATAAACTCATATCATTACCAATATGTTTTATTCTCTGTGTGAACTTCAGCCTTTCTTACCTATTTGCCCAATGCTAGAATTGTACTTGGCTGGCAGAAAAGCCCTTGAGAGAAGAAACTGCTGGGCAGAGGAAGAAAATAGGCAAGTTTTCCTCCCTTCTGACTATCTGTATGCTCCCTCCTCCACCCTCATCAATGTGTTTCAGGAGGCAAGCCAGCAACAATATGCAAAGCTTAGATTTGATTGTATTTGAGACGTGATATTCGTTCTTGGAAACAAGTTTTTCTCTTTGCATGCTGACAGCCCCACTTCTGCTACAATATCAACCAAGGGTCAGCAAACTGTGAAATGTGAAACATGAGAGCCAAGAAGCTCATGCACGAATTGAATTTTAGCTCCTGGCAAGAAATAGTATTGAGTTTCACTTGCAAAAAGTTCATGAAGTCTGTCCTTCGTGCTTCTCCGTGGTGATCTGAGCACAACTGATTTCAGCTGCTACGGTTTGCAAGCCAAAACCCATGGCTCAATTGATAGCTGGTCCTTTGGGAAGGAGCTGAGCATCTACAGGAATGGAAAAGCCCTGCATATCCACACTTCTCATGTGCAGAGCAAATATTGCCAACTGGCTCAAAGAGCATTTGCTTAAGTTGCAAGCCTAACTTTAAGCACAAACTCATTACCCTTCTGGATAGATTAATTTTTGATTTGAGTAAGGAGGCCCAGAGTACACCTTTTGCAGGGGTTGCTGTAATTTCCAAATCTCATTTTTATATGCAATACATTGGCTTGAAAGTGATTAGAAACACAATTCCGGAATCCAATCGACATAGCAAACAATCCATGGGAGAATAGCTCCATCCGGGTCTTCCCAGATGTGGGAAGATGTAGAAGATGTGACTACAAGTGCCATAAAGATTGCTAAAAGTTGCAGCTGCTCATGGATGGCTTGCCATACACAGCAGCTGCCAAATACAGCCACCATTTAGATGTAACCTGTGGATTGTAGGCTGCAGACTGCTTCTATAAAGTTTGAAGAGCAATTTGCATATTTCCCTCTTATTTGGGTCAGTGTGTGGGTCCTCTCGGTGAAAGAAAACAGCCTTGAATCAGCTTGTAAGAAAAGAATGGCCCCTTTTCCCAATCACAAATTAAAAAATGAATTTGGGAAACAAAATCCTCTGTGCTTCTTAGAACTAACTTCTTGAGCATTGGTTGCATTCACACATTATGCTTAAGTTATAATGTAATTTTATTCCATTTTAGCTTTGTGTGATATATGAACTGAGCCACCTTCTTTGGGAAATGAATATAATGGGGAAAAGGAAAGGATATAAACCTAGATAAGTGTGGCAGGCAGGCGAATTAGTGAATTTTGTATTCAAGCATTGTGTGCAAAATCATGGCCAGGAGATGGAACTACCGTATTTTTCGGAGTATAAGACGCACCGAAGTATAAGACGCACCTAGTTTTTGGGGACAAAAACAAGAAAA